>JAULKM010103277.1:0-25301 GCA_032355605.1 Rubia tinctorum | reverse complement strand
TAGTAACACAAAATTCTTCCACAACAGTGTGAAAGAAAAACATTCTAGACTTAGGATTAGTAAAATCATGGATCAAGGTCTCACCCTCATTGATCAGGAATAGACAGGTCAAGCTACACCTCATTTTTTCAGAACTCTACTATCCCAAGAACAATCTGACATATCAGGAGTAAACCTGCAGTATTTTCTACAATTTATCCCTAACCTGATCACTAATGAGGATAACACATCCCTTCTACATCCAGTAGACATGAATGAGCTGAAAGAAATAGTCTTCAGCTTGGGGAAAAATAGTTGTACATGTTCAGATGGGTTTGCCGGGTGTTTCTATAGGTGGGCATGGCATATAATAAAAAATGACTACTTTCTGCTGTAAAAGAATACACGTGTGGAGTCCCTATTCCAAAATCCTTCTCCGGCACCCTTATTACACTGATTCCCAAGACAAGAACACCCTCCTCCTTCTCTGATTTTAAACCTATTAACTTGTCCAATTTTTGTAATAATCTAAGATTTTGGTTCAAATACTACATCCTCTTCTTCCAAAATGCATCTTTGTTGAGCAATCTGCCTTCATTAAAGGCAGAGAGATCTCAGATAACATTTTAGTTATGCAAGAGGCTGTTAAAATGTAAGATAAACCTGTACAATCCCTGAATATGATTGCTAAGAAGGATATGTCTAAAGCATTTGACAGGGTTGCATGGACTATGCTTAACTCTTTACAATTGAAATATGGATTCCATGGTCATTTTGTTAAAATCATTATGAGCAACTTACAGGCCTTTTTTTCTCCATTTTAATTAATGGAGTTCCTTTTGGATTTTTGAAAGCCAAAAGAGGATTGAAGAAGGGTGACCCCCTGTCTCCAATCCTCTTCAATTTCATCACTGAGTTGCTAAATAGGGGAATTAAGTCTATGTTCTCGCAGAATTTAATGGATCCCTTTCTAACCCCATTTCACAATTTTACCTATCCCACCTTTCACATGCAGATAACACTGTCATCTTCTTAAGGGGAACAAAAAAGAACTGCAAAAACTGTGTACAATTTTTGAAACATTATGAGATTGCCTCGGGTCAGAAGATAAATTATGCAAAAAGTGCATTTTACATAGGCAAAAAATCAAGCAGGGACACTTTGAAAAGAATTAGGGATCTTACTGGTATGGAAAGAGGTAATTTTTCCTTTAAATACTTAGGGGTTCCAATCTATAGTGGTAGGAAATTAAACTCACACTTCTAGGACATTTTAGAAACCATCAACTCAAGAATTGGAAGCTGGAATAATAAATTCCTTTCTGTTGTAGGTAGAGTGATCTTAATAAAGTACACCCTAATTTCTATTCCTTTACATAATTGAAGTGTTTGCAGCCCTAAAAAACTCATCATAGACAAAATTGAGGGTATTTTCCAGGACTTCCTATGGGGGATTCAAATGAGGGTAAAAATAGACACTGGAGAAGCTGGGATATGATTAGTTATCCTTTTGTAGAAAATGGTTTTGGTTTCAGGAAAACTCAAGATATAATAGATGTTTTCACCCTTAAGATATGGTGGAAATTACAATTACGGGAATCTTTGTGGGCAAAATTTATCTGGTCACTTCCACAAAATCATAGGAACTCAGATGCTTGGACCAGAATTTTACAACTATCACAATTTGCTAATTCAAACTCCAAAATCCTTATAGGTGAAGGTAGGGTTTCCTTCTGGATTGCTAACTGGACTGACCATGGAAGTTTGATAGATTTACGGAGTATAGATGAGGATCCACCTTTTCCTTATCTAACTATGGCAGATTTTCAAGCTAATAGTACAACATTCTTGCATGAACTTAACTAGGGATTACCCCAACATATTCTGAATTTGTTGTAGGTTCCTGTATCCATTTTCATGGAAAAAAGACATCATAGTATGGAAACCTTCAGTATCAGTTATGTTCACCATCCCCTATGCTTTTCACACTCTTAGGCACTGTCACAGTGAGTCACCGTCACTCAAAAAAGTTTGGCACCCCTTCTTCCAGGTAAAATTTATTTCATTGTGTGGAGAATTCTGAATAAATGTCTTCCTCTAGATGATATACTTACTACTATAGGAATAGTTAATGTTTCCAGATGTTCACTCTGTTATAAAAATGTTGAATCATTGAATCACATCTTAAATAAATGTGAAATGTCACAGAATATATTGAAATATGCTTTCTAGATTGCTGGCTTCCAGTGTATGTGTTTTGAACACATCTATGATCTGGTTTCTTGGTTTTGGTATGTTAGTGAAATGTCAAAAACTAGAAGAATGTAGTTCATATAATCCCTTCTAATATTTGTTGGACCCTTTGGAAGAGTAGATGCTCTTAAATTTATGAAAACTATAAGCCTATTCTCATTGCCATGAAGAGGGAAATGGATCAAATTATCATAGACATCTTAAATATTAACCCTCTAGTAAATGAACATGACATCCAATAGCTAAAAACCATGGGTTTGATCTCAAACTTCAGAGCTAGAAAACAAAAGATCATAAAAACTCACAAATGGGAACCTGCAGATATAGGGTACAAGATTAATTGTGATGCTTCTTTTGGCTTAATTACATAACACATTGGAGGCGGTATCATTAGGGATCCTAACAGCCAACCTGTACTTATGATCTCCTTCTAGATTCATGCTGCAACAAGTCCCTTTCAAGCTGATTTTTTAAGCTGCATTCAGGGGATCAAGTTCTGCATAGACCATAATTGATTACCTTTAATTTGTGACACTAACTGTTTGCAGGTTACAAAAATAATCAGTGGACTTAAATCTACCCCATGGAAACTATTGTTGCAGTTATGAGAAATACAAACACTGATGGAGGGTAACCATATCTCTTGGAAGCATGCTTACAGACAACAAAACACTCCAGCTCATCTCTTAGCTAGGATGAAGCCCCATGATACACAAAATTTGCTACATCATTCATACTTAACCGCTCTCGTATAGCTCAAAATGGCAATAAGAGGAGACCTTTTGGGACTACCGAAAATACGAGATCATTCCTGAGACTCTATTTTGTACACTAAGTTTTGTTTACATGTCAACACAATTGCCTTTCTTAACATGTTTTTAGGAAATGCAATCTTGTTGACATCCTTAGCTCCATTCTCATGTAATTACAAATACTCTATCCTACTTGTATCTATTTTGTTTCAAATAGGGATTGGGGTCCCTTCATATAAAACCCCCCCATCTATCATGGGATGGTTTTAAATTTTAAAAAAACATAACAAGAAATTGTAATCATTTATTACAAAAACTGTAACCTCAACTTGTAGTATTGAAACATCAGCATAAGTATTTAAAGTATTTCTTATAATTCAAAATTTTCTTCCTGCCAAATGCTATTGATGTTCCTCAACAGGAAATGAGGTTTTTCATAATAAAATGAAGTTATCATAATTTCAACCAAATAGACAATCACAGTACTTCAATGCAGTATTATATTAAAATGTTATAATAACAACTCTATGTTGACATAGAACATATTAAAATAGGTGTGCGTTTGGTGTCATGGATCCAAATTCATTGTCACTTGGCTTCTTCCTTTCAAATGATGATTTTGCTCTTTTACTCCTTCCCTATGTCTTTGTGTATTCTTGATTAAGGATAGCTGGTGCAAGTATGCTTTCTGTTTGTGTTGTCGTGCTGGTTTCTGAAACTGTATTGTGTTTGAAGTGTAAGGTTAGGGCATTAATGGTGGTTGAATGTTTATAAAAGTATTCTTCCAAAATTTTTCTTTATTCAATGTTTTCCTCACTCTTTAGTACCAAATTGTAGATTTTCGTTGTCATTTGTAGACACCATGGTATTATATCTCTGCTAGTGCCTGGCAATCAAGCAAACATTATTGATAAGTATAACGGAATAACATCAACAATTAAAATTGAAACACTACTGATAATTATAGTAACCCCATTACGTATCATATAAACATCAACAGAAGTACCAAAACAGTTCAGATATTGATCATACTACTATTTAGTAAACATCATTACTGAATCAGTAAAAATCCATATTCAAAATATTAACCTCATTCGAAACTGTATAAATATTGAAAGATTTTACTACCAGTATTGCACCTATGATTTTTATCTCATTGTTCCCTATTTCCATTTTTACCATCTTAGACCATCTCAAACTTATGTACTCGTCCTTGATTCTTGTTTCCTTGAACATGTGCAATACACATAGGCTGTGGCTACAATGGAACCAAACTTCATTAAAGTGTTTGAAGGAATATTTCACCTTTTCTTGTTTAGTTGCTGTTGGCTTTGTGTATAGAACTATTTTTTTGTTTTGAGTTACCGATTTCATGCAAAACTTCATAAATGCACATGGTTCCTTAGTTCATTCTGAGATATGCTCTTGATGCTATTCTGATATCCCACTGCAGCTTGAAATCTTTGTAAATCCCATGTGTATAGATTATTGCTGTGTGTTTTAGGTTTGTTGGACCTTCTTCTTCTTCTTTTGGTTATAATTTGGAACAGTAGAACTCCTTCTCTATTTCTTTAGTTCTCCAGTTTGGATTGTGGCACAGAAAATCTGACAAAATTTGACGAGTATTGTAGTCTTTGATGATTTGAATCTGAAAGCAATATTTGTACACTCATTTCTTTGTGAAGACAATATCCTAGCTGAGAAATTGTCCTTGCTCAGGGCAGTGAACCATTTATCTTGCAGTTTGTACAGTCGGTTGAACCGGGTATGATTTTGAAGTTGATATTTGTTGATCATTTCTGCCCATTTTTTTTCAAATTCTTTCTCATGTGAGCAGAACATTAGGCACTTGTCAAATGCTTTGTTGAATTCATAGCCGCTCCTCAAATTGTCATAGTGGCTGATGACATTTTGTTTCAAATACCAAATACAACGTCTTTGCCTTGTGTTGGGGTATACCTATAAAAAAAGAACAACTCACATGGAGGTTCTCAAACATCATAAGGGAAAAAAGAAACCTCAGTTTATAATATTTATACATAAAAAAAGAACAGCTTGCTGAACTTCAGATTTACAGAGCAATAGCAAGAAAAAAACCTAATCCTATAGTATTCACATATCACAAATAAAAACATTTGCCTCAGTCTATATGATCAAGATATTAAAAAAAACCTCAACTTCAAGTTCACAAAACATTAGTATATAAAAGAACAACTTCATTTAAGATTAATTAAACATCCTCAGTGTCAACTGAAACCTCCTTATATATTATTGTAACATAAGTAAGAAGACAAATGTATGTGGATTATACCTCTTCTATGACTTTTGTCATGGCGTGGTCCTGATCTGTTAAATAGTGATAGGCTCCATTTCTCTCATAGATTTCTTGAATGTGTTCAGCAACCAGACAAAATTTTGTGCAGTTTCATCGTTTAAGAAGGCACATCCAAACATGGCATTCATTATGTGATTATTGAGGCCAACAAAAGGAGCGCATATGAGGTTGTATTTGTTGGTTTGATATTCCGTATCGAAAACCAGCAAATCACCATATATCTTGAAATCTTAAGCCATCATGGAATCCCACAATAATAGTGCAGACATTCTTCCCTCACTTTCGAGCTTTAACATAAAAAATAAGACTTCTTCTTTTTCATTCTATTGTGTGAGTACATCAATCAATTTTTAAGCATCACCAGCTTCTATTTGTTTCATTCTGAGTCTACTCAAATAGTTGATGTAATCCCTCATGGTGTGCCTGATTAAGTATTCACCTTCAACATCATTTACCATGTACCCGTATCCATCGGCTGGTGTCAGTCCAGCTTGTTCCATCGCTTCGATTGTTTTTCCCTTTTCAATGACTATTTTCCTTTCACTTTGGTGTAGATGTTGCCACTAAGAAAGGGTGAGTTATTTATTGTGACTTACACAATGTTGATTGACTTTGTACATTGCATCCTCAATCATTTTTATTAACATCTTATCTTTTTATCCTGTTCTTGTTAGAAATAATTCCTTCCTCTTTCTTTTGTTATTCTCAACTTTAGGAGTTACCAAATTTTTGTTTGTTTTGCCTTCAGAAAAACATGTATAGTATCTACCCTTCAGGTTCTTGTCGTTTGTCCCGCATGTTGTTGATTTTTGTATACTGAAACCTCTTGTTCTTAAGTGGTGGCAGTATAGGTCTTCTAACTCTTCACATGTTCTTGTTGTCACCCCTTCCATGTTTTCGCTAACATCTACCTCATGTATTTCATTATCAGCTCTTATTTTACAAATATCAAACACGAGCAGCAGTGAATCTCAACACCTATATGTAAACCTCAGTAGAAAAAAGAACCTCGTGATATATTATGAATAATCAACAAAAAATAGCAACCTCGTGTTCATATACACTAAACAACAGTAGTAAAAAAATATAATTCCCATGCTATAAACTTCACATATCATCATGATAAACATAAACATCAATAGGAAAGACGGGAAACTCATGCTATATTCTTTACACATCAAAAGAAAAAAAAGGGAACATCATTCATATGATGATATCTATATACTGATCAAGAATTCTTAGTGAAAGCAGAATATACTAGCATTTCAATACAAACATCTCCTTATTAACAATAAATCTCATTTTGTCTATATAGACATCATATTTGAAACAATAAGCCTTAGTTCTTCATTATATTTACCTGTGATTTTCATAATCTCATTTTCCTCTGAGTAAGTTTAAATTTAAGTTCCTTCAGAGTAAGTACCTGATTTTTATGGTTAGATTCACTCTGCTTGTTTTTCTTGTCAATTCAATCAATTAGAACATCATTTTTATCACATTCATGAATAAATTGAAGCGGATTTTAGGAGAAATTTGTTTACCAGGTCGAATCTTCAGTTTTTTTGTTGCTAGAAGCTTCGTCCATGCTCATCGTTTGAATTCGTCGAGATTGGAAATGAAATCGTCGATGTTGGAGGTGAAATCGTCCAGATTGCGTCGCGGTTTGATGAGCTTCAGATTGAGCAAATTTCGAAAGAAATTTGGGAGGATGAGATTAGAGGGAGAGAGAGAGAGAGATAGAAAGCGGTTATTTCCTCATTTAGATATTTTATTTCCATATTTTCACAACAGTTCCTCCGTTTTCTCACCCTTTTCAAATAATGCGCAGAAAAAAAGTTATTATGCCCAGGCCCCAAATTCTATAGCAAGGTGGTTTGCCTTGGTCTTTGCTTAAAATTTAGACTGTCTCACAAGAGATCATCTCAACGATAATATAAAAAAATTATAACAAACCTTCTATCTTTAAATTTAAGAATCATACTATAAATACTTGTTAAAAAAACTATAAATACTTTATTATGATTAATATTGTAAAAACTCAAACAAAATAAAGGGTGTACAACAATAAGGGGTTATTATACAAATTAAACAAAAACTATTACACCTCTATAAAAAAATCACGTTACAAGAAACTCTGAAGCAACGCTCACACAAGAAATTTTGGCTATGACAACGAACAAAAACTTGAAATCAAAAACTAAATCAAGGAACATATAACACAATCGAAACTATATTTGAGTAATTTTTTCCAGTTCTCATGAAATTAAAATTAGAACTAATTCTTAATTCTCATTTTTTAATAATAAAAAAAGTAGACTTTCATTCATTCTCCAACTAAAAACGTTACAAAATCTATGTCCTCTCCTTCTCTTTATCATTTTTATCATTTTATTGAACCATAAGATTTGCACATTGTACTTTAAGATTAGGTTTCACCCATGCATGCTCTATACACTACACTTTCAAAAATTGCTTTTCTAACCCCAAGTTCATTTATAGGTACATCTCTATTGTTAAAGAAAAATTAATTTATCATCTTTCACGCTTCATACACTATTTTTGTATTTGCATCCTTCATCAATGTAGCTCTCCAGTCCTTCCCTTTGCATCTTAAAATCACCCACTGCAGTTCTTCATCTCATTGTTGTGGTTTTCTCATCACTTGTATCTATTTTAGTACCTTAGCCCAGATCCTGCTTCGTGAACTACACCCAAATAATAAATGTTGAATAGATTATGTCCCTCCACACAGTTCACACCTATCATCAGCTACCATCCCAAATTTCCTTAGCCTTTGTTTTGTAACAAACCTCTTTGACATGCCATCCATAGAGTAAACTGAGCTATAGGCCTTGCAATATTGTTTCCACAGAAAATCCTACTCCTTTCCACCCTTTCCTCTCCTTTAAGTTCATTGTATACTTCTTCCCTTATGCTGAATTTTCTTCTCATCTCCCGTCTACTCCATGATTCCAACATTTTCACCTTATTTACTCTGAATTTTCAACATCCATGAAATTGAAATATGAAACTCCACTTCCGTCACTTCCCTATTCTTTATGTAATAGGCTTGCAACCACCTTATCCAAAGCCAATTTGATTTCTTGCATAAATTCCATATCTTGCTCTGACTTGCAGTGCTCCATTCACTTAATGATATCACATTTAGTCCACCATCTATTTTCGAATCACACTTTCTCCCATCATACATGTGCCTTTTTTGTTATATTCCCTCCTCCACTACACATAAAAGACTTGCAGATTGCTTCAACATGCTTTAACATTGCTTTTGGCACTGGAAAACATCGAAGCCAGTAATTAGCTACATCAAACATAACACTTTTCACCAATTGTACTCTCCCTGCATAGATTAATAGTCTATAACTCAAATGTTTCAGTTTTTTCTAGCATCCCGTCCACCAATGGTTGGCACATCTGAATTGTGAGTCTCTTGCTAGCCAATTGGAACTCCTAGATACTTAAAAGACAAAGTATCCTCTTCAACTGCCCTAAAAAACCTTGCATTTTGCCTTATTCACCTTCTAGCCAGTAGCATTTTCAAAGTTGTGATAAGCTTTCATCAGCAGCTTCACTGGTCTTACTTCTCCTTTTGATAATAAGAAAACATCATCAACAAAACTGAGGTTCACCAATCTAATTTCCTCACATTTTTTATGATATTTTAGCCCCCTTTCAACATTTACAAAATGAGTCAGCTTCCCATTTATGTTATATCTATAATGCACAGTAGACCCATAGATCATCACCCAATAAAAATATTGCTTAGATATCCCCATTTAACCCATTATCACCTGTAATGCTTTCCACTATATAGTATTATAGGCCTTTTGTATGTCCATTTGTATTAAGCATTTAGCTCCACAACTTTTCCTATTATAATCCCTTACCAACTCATAAGAAAGAATTCTGTGATCATGCTAATTTTTTCCCAGTACAAATGCAGCTTGGTTTTCCTGAACTATTTCTGCAACTACCTTACTCAGTTTGTCTGTTAACACCTTAGAAATAATTTTATATACTGTAGAGAAATAAGAAATAGGTCTAAGATCTTTTACCTTCTTTGTAGAAGAGTGTTTTTGGTATCAGTGTGAAAAGTGTATTGTTTACTGCCATTTACATCCTCCCATTTTTGAAAGTATCCTGAAATACCTTAATCACATCATGACTGATCATCTGGTAGTTAATTTTGAAGAGCTTGGCCCCAAATCCATCTATTCCGGGAGCTTTAAGATCTCCACTGCTCTTCACAGCCTCCCAAACCTCCTTCTCTTGTACTTTCTCCACCAGCATTTTCCTAGCTTTAGTTCCCAATTTCTTACCTTTTCTGATGACTTCAATATTTATTCCCTAAACTCTTTCAGCTCTTTAACCAACCAGTTTCCTATAAAACCTCATTATCTCCATTTCTATTTCCTCATGTTTACTGATTGATTTACCATCTCCAATCTCCATAATCTCCAATCCCACCATCTTGTGTTTTTCTCTTACTGCGGTATGGAAATATGCATTATTGCCATCTCCAAGCCTGATCTACTTCACCTTTGCATTTTTTCTTGCTATTTTCTCATCTATTTCACTCCATTTCTAAATCTCTTTCATCCCCCTTATCAATGCTTATGTTTTATCTTTACCCATTTTATCCTTCCCCAAATATTTTGGAGCATTTTTCAACTTATTTCTTTCTTCTTCCGGATTTATTCTTGGGCCACTAATATGTTTTAAGTACTCTTTGATGTCTCCCTGCTGCCTCAGACATTTCTTCCATACCACAAAAAATGGTCTACCTTTCTGCTCCTTTAGTTTGTTTCTATAGCATCCAATACTTCCTTTTTTTCCAAAAGGCAATTCAGAAATTTAAAATTTTTGGGTTTGGTTTCTGTTCCTTCTCCATTATAACTCTTATCATAGCATGGTCGGATACTCCAGGATCTAGATTTTCCACCACCATATCCAGATATGTTGTGAACTAGTCCATATATTCTATTTCTCTGTCTATTCTTAAGTATATTACTCCGTTCATTTGTCTATAAGACCATGTATAATAATCTCCAGTTCTCTCCAATTTATATAATCTCGTTCTTTGCATCATCTGCTCAAGATCTCAAAATTCTTAGACATGAACTTCACTGCCCACAATTCTATCATTCAGTATTAATACATTGTTAAAATTCCTTATTGTCATTACTGGCCCTTGAACCTGTGAGATTGCTTGTTCTATTTCATTCCACAACGTTTTCCCCATTTCCATTTTATTCCCAGCATAAACAGCTATTAGCCAGTATAATCTTTCACCATTTTTACCCAATACCTCCAGTAATATCATCTGCACAGACATTTTGTGAACTTTGATTTCAAACTTCTTGTAATTTCACAGTATCCGAATCCTTCCATTATAATGGTATCCATAGTTTATAACAAATTTTCATTTCCCTCCAAATTTATTCTTGATTCCCTCTACTTTCTTCCATTTCACCCTTGTTTCTAGTAGCACAACATCTAATTTCATTTCATTGAGACGACAACTAATCTCATTACTTTTTGCTGCCTTGTTCAGCCCCCTAAAACTCCATGCACCAATTATGGCGCAAGGCCATAATCCCTCTCAAGATATCTCAAAACCTCGAGAGGATGTTCAAGCATCTCCCTACCACTGCTTCTTAAATTTTCATTCTCATTATGGATCTCCACTATCCCTAGATGTTCAAATTCCACTATCTTAACCAAAGTCCATTGACCAGCTTCTTTCTCTTTTTGTTCATTTTGTTTACTCACAGTACCTGTCTCAATTTCAGAATCATTTCCTTTTTTCCCATCACTCTCCTTCATTTTCCAATCACTCTCCTTCATTTTTCCATCATTTTTTTCACTTGCCATTTCTGATTCACCTTTTTGATCTCCTTTCCACTGCATCCGCATTCTCCAATCTGATCATTCTCCCTGAATAGTGGCTTTCCTTTAACTTCTATTTTCTGGCTGATTTTTTTTCCATCCAAATCCCTGATATTAAGAGTTTATGGGACTTCTTGGGATTATCAATCTCCACCAGCATCCTTGAACATGAGATTCTTAATTTGCTAGCAGTTCATTCATAAGTGAAGAGCGGTTTACCAATCACACATCCTATCTTCCCCAAGATCTTTACTTCACATAGGTGCAATGATAGCCTAGAAAATTTAGCCTATACAAGAACAGTGTTGATCATATCTTTCTCCATTGAAAAACCAAGGTTTCCATAGGTGTAAAAACATGGACATACCATAAATATGGTCCCTTCTTCATCACTGACGTTCACCTTTATTCATGCGTTAACAAAATAAATTGACCCATTTATTATCATCTTTTGTTTGGTTGATTGCTAGTTTTAGTCAGGTATACACAACAAAGGGTTTAGATGACCATGGTTGGTTTTCTTGTCTAAATCTCGAGTTTTGTAGACTTAATTGAAGCTAATGGAAATTTTGTATTCATGAGCACCTAGATATTCCTTTGTGATTTCATTTGTAGATTGTTCATGAGTATTTTTCATTATGTTTTGTAGAGGGCCATCCAGGAGGGTGGTAGTAGATATTTGAAGGCCATTCACAAGGGTGGTAGAAGATATCGAAGGCCATTCGCAAGGATGGTAGTAGATTGAAGGCCACGAACTCTAAATCATGGTAGAAGATGGAATTGAGGCCTTTAAAGGTGGATTCAAAGTTCAAGAAAGCCAAGACCGAAATAGAGAAATTGTTGTCCGAGAGTTGCACAAAGTTCTGGGAAAGCTACGAGAGGAATAATCTATTGAGGGTAGAACCATTGGATTTGTCTTCTTGAGCAATATAAAATCAACTATAACAACTCTCAAATCACACCAACGGTTCATCTGTAGCGGAGTAAACAAGTGAACTGGCTGAATCAGTCGCGGTCAGCACGGACCGTACAAGGCCAGCATGAGGCTAAACTTGGCACAGTCCGTTCCACGCCACATGGCCCATGTAAAGGGTATTTGTTAAGGCCCATTATAACCAACACGAGCCATGCCAAGCCCCAGTGTAGGCCGTGCCGAATCCAGCCGACCGTGTGCCATATGTCTTATTTTTACTCCAAGTTCGGCTAAGTATGTGCGCAGAGCATTCCTTTTCACACGGTCCGTACCGTTTCAAGTCACCAATGGCAAAACTAGGCCACAGGGTGAAATGAATGACATGGATCGTGCCAAGATACTGAGAAAAATGAGGTTCTAGCTGACAGCTCATGTCGGGTGACACAGACCGGGCCAACACAAGACACATGGTTTGGGCCATGATCGATGGCACATACTAGAACGAGTCTATGGGCCATGCCAGGAACAATGCCCCACGCCAGCACAAGGGTTACTCGGCCGACACAGACAGTGCCATATGCCACCCCCATGCCATTTGTGGCTGCTAGGGTTTTTTTTGCCTATTTTGGACCTATTTTTGTGCCTAATTTCCTACTTCTACATATATTGGCCTTTAGTCTTCTAGGGTTAAATAAGTAGGAAAAACAAAGATTTTCTCTCTCTCTTGGTAGGTAAAAGGAAGAGGAGAGTTCTCTCTCTCTCACTCTCTCTCTCCGGAGTACTTCTTCTCCTTTCCTTCTCTTTCTTTTCTTTTCATCATCTTATTTTCTTAGATCCATGACATTTAACTCCATATTTTACATAGATTTATTACTTAGGGAGTAGTTAATTTTCTTAGAGATTATATTTGTATTCATGTATTAAAATCTATTTTGTGAGATTTCTATATCTACCTAATTCTATGTGTTTTGTGAATATTATGTTGGACTGTTCTTAATATTATTGTAAATTGCATGATTGTCACACTTAGGTAGCACACACCAAATTCAACTTTTATGTTGTTGCACTATTGCTACCCCTCAGGGAAGGAAACCTAGATGCGCTTGGGGTAATAATAGTCCGGAGCCATGTAGGTGTGTGTACGCAGGTTGCTATTGTTAACGTTATGATCGACCATGCTTTAGTTAGCCAAATATTCTATTCAAAGGGTTACGTATATAGATTGATTAAGTAGCAAACTAGGATTATCTTTGTGATCCTAGAGCCATAAATACGATGCCTACTTCCTTTGCCTTTGTAGGCCCAGGGGTAGTACGTTCATAGTGTTCCGCCTGGGACTTAATCGCCCGGGGGAGAATCAGACTTGCACAATGAGTCATTGCTATTGTTACACTCAACTAGTTACATAGACGAGGCTTATGGAAGATTTAATACACACACCCCTATGTGACAGATAAAGGGAAGTTTTGACATTGTTTGTACTAGGTGACACAAACACTAGAATATGGTATAGTTCTTGTATGTGATGAAATCGATGATCGAAAGTCCATTAATCATGTTTCGTAAATATTCTCCGAGTACTAGTTTATATAGTTTATTATTTTGATTACATGTTAGTAGTTGTTAGTTGAACCCTCCACCCCCCGAATGAGTGTTTTACCTACACTGTTTATTCCTAACATGTGGTCAGATTGATGACTCGATCACGGTTGTGTGTGGCTAGTTATTATATTCCTAACATCTCCGTGGATGACTCCGATACTTGCCACTATATACCATTCTTGGTAGTATGTATTAAAATTGGAGCAATATATAAATATTATCTTTAATCCCTAACAGTCCCCCTTTTGTGTATTTAACAACGATCGGGATGGGGCAGGTCAAATTTTGGCGCTGCTGCCGGGGATTTTAATTTGATGGTCAAGTAGTTAACTTACGTAACGTGTTAGTAGAGTAGTTAGTGTTGGTCTTTTGTTTGTTTTTGGTTTTTAGAAATAGGTATTGCTTGTGTTCTTGGTGTGAGCCAAAAATCCTTGCACTACGATTTTGAATATTGTGTCTTTTCTTTGTTTTGCTTTTAGTTGAAAAATAAATGTGGAGAAAAGAGGCTCAATGACTGAGATTTTGTAGGATATGTCATTGCGACCACCTTACGGAGTCTTGCTCTTGGATGAGCGAATATGAGAGAGAGGAAGGAGTTGTTGGTTCCCAGGCCGATGGGATCAAGATTGGTACCATACCACGATTCTCTCAATTTGAGGTTTAGTGGTAACTTGAATTTTTGGTATGGAAATGCATTGGGAAACCAACACTTTGGGTTAGATAGTTGGCCTTCACCAACCTATACAATGTTCCAAACCCAAACCCTAGGATTAATTCCCAAATCAGATTATGGAGAAATTTTGCAAGCTATAGCTAATGTGACCAAGAATAGTAAGTTACTCCAATCACAACTGCATATCCACATTAGAGATTTGGGAACTTTAATCTTCTCAACCATTGAGAAAATTGAGGGGTAAGTGAGTGATTTGATTGAAAGGGTGAGCCAACTAGAAACCCAATATTCCAAAAATGAACCATCTCCAGTTGAACTTGCGATTTTGGTAGATGAATCAAAAGGTGGTGTGGAGTGGTTTGTTGAGGGTGAAGAAGTTGAGGAAAGGGTGACTATACTTAATTCATAATAGTATATGTTTTTACCCCAACCTCCACCTATAGAACCAACTCCTATATTTTCGGAACCCTTAGAGGAAACAATAGAAAAATCAATTGAATATGCTAAGCTTACAAACCACCTATTTCCCTTAAGCTTTACTCCTTCTCTACTACATCTTCCTCTTAGAAGATTGTTACCCCCACCTCTCCATTTTTGGTTACCTATGGTGGTGGGATACAAACCTGCACCATATGGAAAACATCAGGGTCGTGCAGACGACCTTAAATATACTGAGCTAATCGAGAGGTAGCCCAAGCTTTGAAAAATTAGATTAGTTTATTTTTCCTTGAAATTTTTTCCCACTTTTATCTTCTCATTCTTACCCCAAACCATTAGACACCATTACACTCCACCACCTAAAACACCACCAAATACATCATCTAGGACCGCACACTAGTTGTCACTTTGTGTGGATGTTGATTGAAACTTGTTTAGTGTGGATTCGTAGTCACTTGACTTGAATTTAATGTTGGGTTAAATTTGGGGATATTGAGGTGGGAACAATGCATTGGGAAGTATTGATTGCCTATCATTTTTTTATCTCCCTTTCCTTTCATGTCATGTTTCTTCCTTGAGGAGCATGTGTGTTATAAGTGTGGGGGAGGAAAGATTCCCATTGCATTATGTTGTAGATGTTTAGTATTTTTGGCATGTTTTCCTATTTAGGTTTTGGTTTTGGAACACTATAACACTTGGTGTGCATGTTTGTTTTGTAGGAAACATGTCGTGGTTTTTGGAGGAAAGCAAGAGAAGGGATTTAAGAGAAGTCCAACTCACGGACCATGTAGACGTACATGGTTCATGAAGTTCAAAATGGTGGACAAGAAGGAGAACCGAACCCCCAAATTCATAGGACGTGTAGACGTACACGACCTGTGAAGCTCACTTACCTTTCTACCCCAATCACCATTTCTCCCTACCACCACCAAAATACCACCCAACCCCCCTAACCCTCAATACCCTTGAAACACACATATCGAAACCTAAGAGGTAACTCTCCATTGTGATACAATTCATTATTAGATTTGTGATGCATAATAGTGGTCGTGATTGAACTTGATTGATTAGAGGTTAGGGGTAGTTATTGGGGTGATGGTGGTATGTTCATTAAATTCCATGATAGTTCCACCAAGAGTATATTTTAGTGTTTATTTTTTTCATTGTAGGTTCTCTCCTATTTCCTTCCCTTGACATATGTTCTATGATTGTTTATATGCTTTGAGGACAATGCAAGTTTTACGTGTGGGGAGGGGATTAGATAACACTTATGATTTTGGGTTATTTTTATGTAGCTCATAGCTCTTCGAAGAGCATTTTGAAAATTTGAAAAAATGGAAATATATATATACCCGGATAAGTTGGAAACCTGAAAAGGCAACTTAATCAAAAATGGGAAGAAAGCCACGATAGGTTAAAAGACCCGGGAAAAACTGAGAGGTTATGCCCGATTAAGTAGGAAAACTTAGGCAAGAATGAGAGGCAGTGTGGAAAAATGTGAGATAGTGAGCTCAACATGTGTGAAAGCTAGGATGAAAATTCAAAAGGGCTTCTAGAAAAAAAGGAGAGAAATTAAGAGAAAATTGAAACTAAGTCGAGGATCTTGTGGCATTATCCTTGGTTGTAACTAAGTAGGGAATCTGAATTCATTTTTAGTTACAATCAAGTTGAGGATCGTTTGGATTATCCTTGGTGATTTTTTGACAACAACTTTTGGATTGCTTTTGGCAGGCTATTCGGTGGAGTGAGCTAGTTCAACACTTATCATTTTTATGCTTACCATTTTCTTCACAATATTTTGGGTGGTTAGGTTACTTTAGAATCTTTGGGGAGTGTGAGAATTGTGAGATTCTTACTTCTTTGGAGGAACAAGGGTAGCTTGAGAATAAGTTGAATGCATTGGCTAACTTATCTTTGCATACTACATCTCACTTAGATCTTTTCTTATTTTTGTTTACTTGAGGATGAGTGATGGTTTAACTGTGGGAAAATTTATGTGCACCTTTATGCACGCGTTAACCAATGTATTTGACACATTTATTATCATATTTTGTTTGGTTGATGTCTAGTTTTAGTTAGGTTTACGCAACAAAGGGTTTAGATGACCATTATTGATTTTCATGTCTAAATCCTGAGTTTTGTAGATTTAATTGAATCTAATGAAAACTTTGTATTCCTGGGAGCCTATATCTCCTTTGTGATCTTATTACTAGGATGCTCGTGAGTACTTTTTCATTATCTTTTGTAGAAGGCCATCCGCGAGTGTGGTAGTAGATATTTGAAGACCATTCACAAGTATGGTAGAAGATATCGAAGATAATTCGCAAGGGTGGTAGAAGATTGAAGGCCACAGACTCTAAAGTACTGTAGTATATGGAATTGAGGCTAAGAAAGAAGGATTCAAAGTTCAAGAAGGACAAGACCGAAATGGAGGAATTGTTGTTCGAGAGTTGCACAAAGTTCAGGGAATAATTTGAGATGAATCAGCAATTTCGAGTAGCACCATTAGATTCCTCTTCTCGGGGACTATAAAATAGACTACAAAAACTATCGAATCAGACCAACAGTTAATTTGTAGAGGAGCAAATAAGTCAACCGACCAAACCAGCCGTGGCCTGCACGGTCTGTTCCACACCGCATGGCCCTTGTCAGGGGTCTTAAGCACAGCTCATTCCAACCAACATGAGCAGTGCCAAGTCTCAGCACGGACTGTGGCAAATCTAGCTGGTCGTGTGCCCTATGTCTTATTTTCACTCTAAATTCGGCTAATTATGGGTACAGAATGTTCCTTTTCATATGGTCTGTGCCTTTACAACTTACCAATGCCAAGACCAGCCCCACGTGATGTGAAGAATGACAAGGTCCGTGCTAAGATACTGAGCAAAATGAGGTTCCAGCCGACGGCCCATGGCAGGTGATACAGATTGCGCCAGTACGAGGCACACTATTTGTACCATGACTGATGGCCCACACCTGCACGAGGCCATGAGCTATGCTAGGACCGATGCCCTGCGCCAGCACGAGGGTTACTCAGCCAGCATGGACCGTGCTAGATGCCAGCCCTCGTTCCATTTGCGGCTTCTAGGATTTTGGGCCTATTTTTTTGCCCAATTCCCTACTTCTATGTATAGGGGCCTTTAGTATTTTAGGGTTAACTAAGTAGGCATAATGTATATTTTTCCTCTCTCTTGGTAGGTAGAAGGAAGAGGAGAGTTCTCTCTCTGGACTACTTCTTCTCTTTTCTTCATCTTATTTTCTTAGATCCATGAAATTTAACTCAATATTTTCCATGGATCTATTTCTTAGGGAGTAGTTAATTGACTTGGGGATTATATTTTTATTCATGTATTAATGTCTATTTTGTAAGATTTCTAGATCTACCTATTTCTATGTGTTTTGTGATTATTATGTTGGCATGTTCTTAATATTCTTGTGAATAGCATGATTATCACACTTAGTTTGCACATACCAAAGTCTACTTTCATATTGTTGTAGACGTAATAGCACGGGGGGGACTCAGATATGCACAATGGGTAGGGCCGTTGTTGCACTTCCCTCATTACAGAGGCGGTGTCGATTGAATATTACATGTGCACCCTATGTGACAGGTATGATTAAGTGTTAATCACCGACCACACCACATGTCACAAATACTAGAATAGGTTTGTAGTTCTTGTATTTGATGAAATCGAGGATCTAAACAACATTAATCAAGTTCCGCAAATAGTCCCCAAGTGCTAGTTTATATAGTTATTCTCGGGATATTGCATGTCAATTTTTGTTAGTAGAATACCCTTTACCAACACTGATTATTCCTAACACGTGACTGGATTAACGATCCGATTGCGGCTTTGTTTAGTTAATTATTAGATTCCTAATATCTCTATGGACGACCCCTGTACTTGCAACTATCTACCTCTTTTGGTATCATAGACGTAAGAACGGGAGCCAAAAAACAAGTATCCCCTCTTTATCTTTGACCTTTAATAGTCTTCCTCTCGGTTTAATTAGTGGATCTCATATGATTTATTAGCCACGTCGCGAGGGGACGGGTCAAGTTTTTGCATTGCTGCCGGGGATGTTAGTTTAAATATCTAGTAGTTAACTTGCATAGTATGTTAGTTGAGGACTTGGTGTTGTTTTTATTTTTAATTTTGTTGGTTTTTGTTGATATTTCTTACTAGTTATCCGATTACTTCTAGCCTTTTTTATAGTGTTTCTTCTAGTTGGATATTGTATTGTTCCCAGTTTATAGTACACACCCGTATCTCTAACTTAGGAGGTTTACATTATCTGACAGAGTACACACAGGCATTAGGCGATGAAGGAGAAAGAGACCTAGACTGGGAGTTCCACAAAAATAAGTTTCGGTAGCTTTAGAGAGTGGATAAATGGAGGAAGATAATTGTACTTTGAGGGAGTTGATGGATCCAAATTTGGAGAATCAACCCCTTTGCATTTTTTTTGCCCTTGCTACCAAATGTGACGTGTGAACTCAAGAGTGGTATGATCCAATGCTTTCTGACGTTCCGTGGAATGGCCAGTGAAGATACGAACAAACATTTGTTGGAATTTCATCTAGTTTTTACCAACATGAAGCCGCCGAGAGTCTCGGAGAAAGGTTACAATTTGAGCTTGTTTCCCTTCTCATTTCAGGACGTGGCTAACGATTTGTTGTACTACCTTTCACCCAGTTGCATCACCTCTTGGATGGAAAAGAAGTGCAGATTTCTCAAGAAATACTTCCTAGCTTCAAAATCTATAGGGTTGAAGAAGCAGTTTTCCAATATCTCCCAGTTCTCTAATGAATCCCTCTACGAGTATTGGGAACGATTTAAGAGGCTATTAGTAAGCTGTCTGTATCATCTATTCAAGGAGGGAGACTTGGTATACTATTTCTTCGAGGGTTTGTGTGATGATAATATGCAAATGGTGAATGCCATATGCAATGGTTCAACCGCCAACAAAAGCCTGAGGGAGGGGATGGTACTCTTTGAAGAAATAACCAATGGAATGAAGAAGTTTGGTACAAGATCTAGAGTGAAAGTCATGGTTGAACCGTCTCATTCTTCCAGGCTAGAGGATAAAGTCCAAGATCTTGCTTCTATGATGGAGGAATTCATGAAAGGGAGAGTTCAAAAAGTCAAGGTGTGTGGCATTTGTAGTCTCGATCATCACACCGATGTTTATCCACAAGTGTTGGAAGAATTAGAGGAGGTAAAGGAATTATATTTCAACAATGGCAATAGGAAAATTTTGGTAGGGGTAAACAATAACAAGGGTTTTGAGGGAACCAAAAAGGTTAAAGGTAATATCCCTGTGTGAATACCTTCAACCCTAGGTACCATGACACCCCAACTTTGGTTCGTGTGAGGAGAATCATGTTCAAGGGTACAACCGAGGTGGGCAAGATCTACCTCAACCTTATCCAATGGGTGAAGGGCCTTCAAACAACAATTCCTTACTCTAAAAGTCGCATCGAGAAGAGATCTTTGAAGCAATCTCTCAATTGGCTAAGAAGAAATATGTCTTTGTGGAGTGCACAAGAAGTGAGATGGAAGATCTCAGGAATAGGGCAGTTTTGAGCATCAAGAATCTTGAAATTCAGGTTTGACAACTTTACACCTCGGTGAGCCAAATTGAAGCCAAAGAGTCAGGAAAGTTTCCTTCCAAACCAGAGATCAATCTGAGGAGTGTGAGCGCTTTGAAGCTAAGAAGTGGGAAGGTGGTGCGTGAGCCCGGGAAGGAAATCTTATAAGAAGATTACTTGATCATAGAGAGCAACAAAATCAACTTGGAGGAGTATGGAGAAGGAACCCGTCAATGAGCTCCCAACACCCGAGGTGAGGGTGATTCTTCCACTACCATTCCCTAGTGCACTTAGGGGAAGGTGAAAGATGGCTACCAATGATGAACACATTCATAAAATCTTCAAGAATGTTGAGGTTAGTGTTCCACTCTTAGACTTGATTGAACATTTTCCCTTTTATGCTAAATTTTTGAAAGCTGCATGCAATAAGAAATGGAAGGCAATTTAGTATTTCTGGTGGATTTCTATGTTCTTGACGTAGCACACGATGGTGGTGCACCTTTAATTTTATTGGGGAGACCTTTTATTAAAATGTCAAGGACTAAGATAGACATTCATTTGGGAACACTAACCTTACAGGATGACATTGATAAGGTATGGCTTGACATTTATAAATCTAAGCATGATTCACCTAATCTCTTCTTATGTCTAAAGGCATAACTTTATGTGAAGAACTTTCTCAACATAAGAACTATTGCATGATGGATATTTTTTATTTCCTTGATAAAGCTCTTGATAATAGTGATGAATAGCCTAGTTGATGAATTTTTTTGATGGCAATGTGAGTGATGAAAGAAATCCTACCTTGCACTTCAGTTGTAATGCTCATGTCGATGAGACTTATGCTTTGCATGATGTTAGTGATGACTTGTGTATCTTGGGTTTCTTTTCTATGCCCGCTAACATGCAGCGGTTCATGGAGAGCGGAGAGGACATAAAACACCCTCAACCACCTCCTAAACCGAAGGAAATGGCTAAGGACTCGACATTGCCTAGGAATGGATATTCACTCTTCTTGGCGAACAAAACACTTAAAGGCATGGATGGCACCTTGTGGAGACCTCTTCACATGGATGTCATTGTGGATGGAGTTTCCGATGGAAACTTTGGAGACCCAACTATAGGTTCTTCTTAATTAAAATGCATGAAGAAATAAGTTGTGAGAATGACAATAAAAATACGTGGTTTTTCTTCCTTTATTTTTGATATATTTTTGTAGATAGATTTTGAATGTTTTTTGTGTGTGAGAAAGGGTCTTGGGATAAAACTCTTATTCGTCGATAAATTTTGAGTCCAAATCTCGTGCTTTTTGGGTGTAAGAAACAGGATTTGTCGGGTGACTAAGTTTTTGGAAAAAGGGAAAGAAGTAAGGAAAAAAGGGTTCCGTTCATAGGAAGCCTCGTGATAGCCCCTTTAGCATAAGGCATGCCTCGTGTCGGGCACTTTCAGCACAAGGGTAGCCTTGTGTCAGGAGCGTACAACACGAAGCTGGCCACGTGTTAGGTCTCGTGCGGCTGAAATTTTTGGGCCAAAAAATCAAAATTTTAAATTTGAATTTCAAGCCAAAACATGTGTTTTTGGCCCATTAATTCAAAAAATATTTTATTCCCTAGGATTTTTGGTCTAAATAGTACATCAACACCTCCTTTATGCATAAATTAAATGATACTTTTGTCCCCCACGTCTTTTAATTTAAAAAATGCCATCCTCATCTCATTTGTACCTTCTTTTTAAATCACTTCCGTTGCTGAAAATAATGATCCATAGTACATTCCTTCACCCACGGGAATCATTAGGCTCATTTAAATCTCTCAAAAATACTCATTCTCACTTCCCCTTGGCGAAATTAAATATTTTTAGCCTTTCTCTCCAAAATTAGCATTTTTGCTTCTTCTTGTGTGAATTCTTCATCTCTTGGTTTCAAATTCCGGGTAATGCTTTGAGCTTTATGTTTACTTGATTTATTTAGCATGATGGTTATGTTTTGAGGAGCTTGAAACTCGAAAAATGTTGAAGTGTTTTGAGGAAAATTTTGGGTAATGTGAATAATCTTGTGTTAAACTAAGTGTGGGGGAGCATGTGTTCTTATACTTTATTGATATGATCTCCCTTGATTGTAGTAATTTAGAAGGGATGATCCTTGATTTCATGATATTCTTGATGGGATGATATGATTTGTCATGGGTTTGTTGTTTACAAATAATATTTCTTGATTGAATAGCCTTTATGTTGAGATAGCATGAATTGGAATGTTTTGGCTATTTAGGAAAAAAGTGTTCTTTTTGAATGATTCTTAATGCACGCCTTCGTTATTATTGCATTACCACCTTTTTCTCTTTGTGATAGGATGGCTCCAAAAAGAAATAGGCCAGAAAAAGGAACAACTTCTCGGGGTGACAAAGGGAAGAAGCCGGCCAAGGTTGGGAGACGAGAGCCGGCGAATTCCCTTACTCCTAACCCCCTTTGTGTTGTTGATGAGTTCATGGGGTTGACCACCATTTCCGGGAGTGTGGCTCGGAGGTGGAAGTACTTGAGAAGCCCAAAGCTAAACATATTCGAGATGAAGTTTGCATGCAAGGAGACCTTAGGAGCTCTAGGTCTACTTGAGGCCATCACGTATTTGCTAAGCAGAATGGGCCTAGAGGATTTCTTAGACAAGCATTCCAAGATTTACATACGGTGCACTTTGGAGTTTTTGGCAACCTTAGAGCAATAAAAGAACAATGGGGGAGGAGAATCATCCATTTCCACTTGGAATATAAGAAGTACACTATGTCGCATTGGGACATTGCCCAAGGATTCGGGTGGAAGTATGGGAAGGAGATACAAGGAAACACCGATAAGACCTTGCATTTTCATTGAGAATTTTTTGGAGAATTATTCTAGGCACTAAGAGGAAGTATTTTTGCAAGAGGACCATGATTGTCCATCCGACATTGTGATATGTCCAATGGTTATTGTCCATGGGGGTCATCTGTCACAGAGAGATTTCACAGTCTCCCGGTTTGGATGTCCAAGTTCTTCGGGCGATGACTACGGAGAAATTGTTTTACCTCAATATGGTGGTGCCCTTCGTGGAGGAATTCAATTCCATAGGAAAAGAGAAAGGTTGAAAAATATCTATGGTTGACATGGTTAGACTCTTAGCCCAACACTTGGGCTATACGGTTCCTTCTCCATTTGCATTGTCGAATTTAGGTCATTCGGGGAAAAGGTACACTATGGATAAGGTGGCGAGATATTCTATAGTAGCTACCACAACCTCAGAGGATCGATTTGTGCTGTTGTACGGTGGGTCCACAGTTTGCAATTTCATGATCCTTCCACAGCCGGAGTGCACCGCTATCAACCAAGACACTATATTGGAAGATTGTTTCCTAGCACCCAATACACATTTTGAGAAGGACTTCTACAGAGTATTATCAAGCCCGGACATAGACATTGAGGAAGAGGGTGGTGAGACTCCATCTAGGGTACCACCTAGTCGCACTCACCTACCCTCGGATTTCCTAGACCAATCTCGCATTTTTGGAGAACAACTTGTGAGTTCTACCTAACTTGTGGAGGAGATTGGTCAAGCGGTAGGTTGGATGAGCTTACAATTGGAGGATTTTGGGACTCGACTATACTCTATGGAGGATTCCATGCACATTTTGGGTTCCTAGTTGGAGTCCATCGAACAGGAAATGAAGGAGAAGTTCGCTATTGTGGATGAGAGGGAGGATGTCCAAGAAAAGGTTATAGAGCAATTGATCGAGAGATTTCTCACCTCGAGGCTCGATGGTTTTCGTGATGTCATTCCTATCGAGAGGCAATAAATACATCAAGAAGAAAGAAAGAGGATGCGTGAGACACGACACTTGAAGAGGGACCCATTCGGGTCACATGAGTAAGTTTCACTACTTCTCTTTCTCTCACTTATTATCTATATTGGTTAATTGCTTTGGGGATAATGCATAGTTCAAGTTTGGGGGAGGTAGTAGTGAAACACTTAGGAGTTTTTCATCTCGGGATTCCTTCATATTTTTGGTGTTGTGTTGTTTGGTGTTCTTGGTGTTATCGTTGGTTTTGGGAAGTTTGGTAGAGTTTTTGGTGGTGTAATCTTTGAATTTCTATCACTTTGTTGTGGGAATATTTGGGATGAAAGTTTTTGATGGTGTAATTTTTTGTGATCTTTATGTAATATGAAGCCCACCTTTAGGCCATTATGTGCTACACAAAAATTTTTTGAAAAATTTGAAAAAAATATTCCCAGCTAAGTTGGAAACGCAAAAGGGCAACTTAGGCAAAAATGGGAAAAAGCCTGGATAATTCAAAAGAACTAGGTAAAAGTAAGAGGCTAGGCCCGACTAGGTTGGAAAAACTTGGTAAACATGAGAGGTCATGTAGAAAAAAGGTGAGAAGTGAGCTCAACATGTGTGAATGCTAGGATGAAAACCCGAAAGGGCTTCTAGGAAAAATGAGAGAAACTGAGAGAAATTGGAAATGAAATTTGAACATCTTTTGGCCATCTTTGGCAGTTTTTTATCAACATCCATTGGATTATCTTCGATGACTTCTCTGGTGGATTAAGCTAGTTTAGCACTTATAATTTTACTTTTCCTTTTTCTTTTATATATTTTGGGTGGATAGGTTACTTTTGCATCTTCGGGGAGAGTGAGAGTTGTGAGATTCTTACAATGTTTGGGGAACTAGGGTAGCTTGGGAATAAGTTGGATGATGCGGTTAACTTCTCTTTGCATCCTACATTCCTCTTGGATCTTTTCTCGTTTTAGTTTACTCGAGGACAAGTAAAGGTTTAAGTGTGGGGGGGGGGTTGATGTGCACCTTTATGCATGCATTTTTAGATGCATA
>JAULKM010103268.1:0-25303 GCA_032355605.1 Rubia tinctorum | reverse complement strand
TGGATTTCACCAAACTGCGTAACCAAGTTGTGTGTCTCGTGTATATTTACTTTACATACTTGGTTAATTTAGACTATGTTGGAACATAGGATTACTAGTTAACTTAAAAAGTAAAACCAGTTTTTCAGTAAGGGTAGTATCAAGGAAGTGATTCAAATTGAGTATGATGTTGTCCATCTACCTGATCAAACTCAATTGAAGATGTTGTCTGAGGTTGTAGCAAGTCTGCCTAAAGGGCTTACATCCACCCAAGAAGCCATGCTGGAATTGCAGAGGTTTTAGTCGACCTTTGTCGAAGAATTATCTAAATAGGTTGTTGAAGTTACATAAACCAGGAATTATATTTCTAGTGGAGACTAAAATCTCCGACTGAAAGTTGAATAACTGGTTTCACTCTTGTTTATTTTCAAAAAAAACTAGCTCTTTTTTGGGTGGATGATGTTGAGCTAGAAGTGGTGGGCAGTGCTGGTATTTTGATGATTAGTACTACTTGTATTAGGGATCAGAGACATGATAAATGGGTCTCTGCTTTTGTGTATGGATCCCCTGAGTGATCAGGCAGGCAGCAAATTTGGGATGTACTATTATCTTATCAAGTATGTTTTATTATCCGTTGGTGTGCCTGGGTGATATGAATCAAGTTTTACCTCCTGCTGACAAATTTAGAGGAACTATGTTGTTCATCTTCAACATTGTTTAAATATGCTTCATGTTTTAGAAATTAGACAAGAAGGGGCCTGGTTCACTTGGAGCAATAACAGAAAAGGAAATGACTTAATTCTGGAAAGATTAGACAGAGTATTTGCTACTAAGAGCTGGTCAGACATGTTTTGCAAAGCCTTGGTTATAAATATGCCGATTTCGATTTCTGATCATGGTGCTCTTATCTTGGATAACTTGGGTGATAGTAAACAGAAGAAGATACGAGGCCTTTTGGGCATGAGACCCTGCTGTACATGACATTGTAATGAAAATATGGTCTCTAGCATCACCTCAATTCTCTAATGATAACACCTCAATTCTCTAATAATTATTCTTAAGCTGGTTGAAGGTGACAATGTCACATCTTCAAAACTGGCACAAGATATCTTATGGAAAAAAATATGGTAAGTCAATTTGCTTGAAAACCAACAAAAAAAGTTCCTGAACAAGCAGTCAACTCAGGTAAAAAATGAACTTACAAGTTGGTTCAGTATCAGTCTGATTATTGGCAGCAAAGTGCGAAGCTTAACTGGGATAAACTTGGAGATTCCAATTAGAAACTGTTCCACAAATGGGCAACAAAAAAAAATTTATCAAAGAAAATAGTGGGGATAAAGAATGAAGATGGCTGCTGGCTTTCCTCTCCAAACCAGATTCAAGGTGAAATGGTAAAGTTACTGAGAAATGTGTATACTCTGTATGAAAACTATCCCCATATGCTGAGTTATCACTGTTCTTTGCTAGACTTTCTCAGTTTTATACCGTTCAGACTATCTGAAGCTGATTTGTTGGGTTCGGAGAAGCCTTATTCTGAAGCAGAACTATGGGAAGCGGTGAAGGGTATGAAATTCAGGTCGTCTCCGGGAACTGATGGATTCCCACCGGGTTTCTACCAAAAACGTTGGAATGGAATGATATATTGATTGTGTTTATCCCTAAGGTCAGGAACCCAGTTTATACCAAGAATTATAGGCCGATAAGTCTTTGCAAGGTGCAGGACAAGATATTTTCTAAGGTTCTGTAAAATAGGTTGAAAAAATGATCACAAGGTTAATCTCTGAGAATCAAAATGGGTTTGTTCCTGGGAGGCAGATAGGGGGGAGTATCTTTATGGCTCACGAGCTTACCCATTTCATAAGAAGCAAGAATAAAGGAAAAGTTTCGTATGCTGCAATTGACCTGGATATGAATAAAGGTTATGAAAGAGTTTCGTGGGAGTTTTTAATGGAGATTCTTCAAGTAATGGGTTTTCCACAGAGCTGGCTACATATGATTGGGCAGTGCATATCCACAGTTTCATACATGGTGATGATTAATGGGAATCTCTCAAAATCATTCATTCCAAGGAGAGGAATTAGGCAGGGTTGTCCTCTGTCGCCTTATCTGTTTATAATTTGTCAACAAGCTTTATCATCAGCCTTAGATAATAGTAGTCCAGTTTCTCGATTGCGTTTCTCTATTAATGCCAATAGTCCAATGGTATCACACCTAACGTATGCTGATGATTGCATGTTTTTACTTAAAAACTATGAATCTAATGTTAGGTTTCTAGCTCAGATATTGGATTCATTTGCTAAGCTGTCAGGCGAAAGGATAAGCTTTGAAAAATCTTCCTTCTTCAGTCCTAACATACCCGAATGGTGAAGAACATGGGCAAATTGTGCATAAAATATTCACAGAACTGGGTTACCGAATAAGTATTAGAATTTAATCTGCTCAGCTCAAGAAGAAGGCGCAGGATGTTTGAGAATATTGTATCCAATTCTCAGTGAAAGATCAGCAGATGGAAGCAAGAGGGAATGTCACTCCATGGAAGAATAACTTTAGCAAAATCTTCTTTGCAATCAGTTGGATATTATCATGTATGTTTACAAGCTTCCTAATTCTATATGCTCCAAACTTGATGAAATCACAAGGTCATTCATTTGGGGTGGTAAGTTAGGAACAAAGAAGATTCAATGGAAGAACTGAAATACACTTTGCAAACCTAAATCAGAAGGGGGCCTTGGTCTCGAAGCTGCTTTTCACATGAAAAAGGCCTTATTGGCAAGCAGGCTTGGAAGATTTTGACTAGAAAATGTTGCTCTTTTTAGTAATTTTTTTGCTCGTTGTCCAACCTTCTTCAGGATAGGCCTAAAGTTATCTCTTCATGGGCTTGGAAATCATTACACTGGGGAGCCAAAATTTTCCAGGATGACTTGAAATGGAAAATCAATTCAGGTCGTCAAATCAAGATCAATCAAGAAGGAATACCAGGGATTCGAATTCCCCTTGAACAATCATATTCTTGGGCTAACCATACTGATCTCGGAGATCAGATATGATTAGTGATGACAGGAAATGGAGATGCAATCTGGTTAGGACAATATTCCCTCATCAGATTGCTCAGAAGATATTAAAAATAACCGTGCCAAATTACGCAGGAATCCATGAATCAGATTTGATCATTTGGGAATATTCTAACTCAGGAGAATATATGGTCAAGCTCGGAAACAAAAAATTGATCTTGGGGCAGTGAAGTGCCACTGCTCAATCTTCGACTCAAGCTTCTTTATGTAACCCGATCACCTGGAAGAAGTTGTGGAAGATAATAATTCCTCAAAAGTTCAAGTTCATTATCTGGAAGATTCTGAATAAGGTGATGCCTTTGAATCAAGAATTATAGAATATGAGAGTAAATATCAGTTCCCTGTGTCCAATATGCTTGTCTAAAAGAGTATCTATAAACTATCTATTTTCACAATGTGAATTTTCATAAAAAACATGGAGATATAGTAGACTTGGGTTTGATTTTTTGGAGATTCACTCATTCGAAGAGTGGCTAGCTGAATGGATCTCACAAGCTCCTACA
The DNA here is from genome assembly GCA_032355605.1 of Rubia tinctorum. NCBI lineage: Eukaryota > Viridiplantae > Streptophyta > Magnoliopsida > Gentianales > Rubiaceae > Rubia > Rubia tinctorum. The sequence goes on along the minus strand of JAULKM010103268.1, from coordinate 21,750 downwards.
GAAGAAGATATTGCTTTATCTTTCTGCATTATTTGGATGATCTGGAAGTACAGGAACGTGATTGTCTGGGATGCTGGAAATGTATCCGATCATAATCTGGGAGGAAGCTAATAGATTGTACAACTGGTATGCCAATCAAATGCGAAGGGATGGAATACGGTAATTGTCAGAGACTATGTGTAATTATCATTAAAGTGAGAACCCTGATAATCACATGGAATTATGTTTCTCCTTCTTGATGAGTTTTAAGTTTTTCATCACAAATGTTGCCTTTAATAGGCACGAGAGTTTGGAAGCAGTGGCGTGAGTTGGTATTGACAAACATCAAATCTGGGAAACTAGGCAAATTTCTTAGAATGGGATCATGTGTACTGCAATGTCACCACTTCAAGCAGAATGCATTGCTATTTTGAATGTCTGGAATTTGCAAAACAACAATCTCTTGCAAACATCTAGATTGTTTCGAACTGTTTGATTACAATACAAATATTGACACGAAAGCAGAAAGTGCAATCTCAGGTGGAGACTGAAGTTAGAGAAATTTGGGAAGTCATTAAGTGTTTTTCTTCCATGCTGTTCATGAAGGTATCTAGGTTAGAAGTCCAATTAGCACATGATGTTGCAAAGAATGTACTTAATTATTATGATGTTTAATAAAAAAGGGTGGTTGTTTGATCAAAAGAAAAAAGTCACCTTATAGAGAGCCAATAAATAAAAGGGACTATAAAACCTTCCAACAAGGCATACCAAAAGACTAATACATACCAATGAACCTATAACGTGAAAGATGCATATGCTTTCATAATCACTTGAAATTCATCCCTGCGAACCTACCACCATATCAACATCATCCTTGTTTATATGAACTTTCTTTTGTTTCATTGGTTTTTGTTCAATCAAATCTCCTCAATTTTGTGATGAACAAGATTGGGATGTACACCTACTTTAGATTTTTTTTTCATGATTTAGTGCTAGGCCCGAGAATAAACTGGGGAGTATTACATTTCCATGTCTATTGGGATGTGGGGTTGTTAAGCATGAGGCCCTTGAAGACACATGTGCCCGGGTTGGTAATAGAGGTAGTCTCGTGTTTTATTATTTTGCTAACGATAAGCAAGGTCATCCAAAAATTGGGCCGGGTGATGATACTGACTCGATTGGGATTGTAGGATAATGTCGGAAGGTTATATACCGAGTTTGTAGTAACTAGGCGGGAAATACCCTTAAAGTTATCATGAGGTACTAATGTTCAGAATGGAACAAGATGAGTTCAGAATGGGTCACTGTGTGGAACCCGATGATCCATGCTACTTCCATGTTTAATTTTCTACGTACGTTCACATGTTCATTAACCCTGGAAGTGAGGGCTAGAGGCGATAGTGAAAGCGCATCGATAGATATATATGTAGGAGATGAGATGTTGAGGAGGGAGCAGAACCGACATGGTGTGATAGACCGAGGGAGTTCCTATAAAATTAACATCTTCGCATTGTGTGATATAGAAATTAAATAAAATTACATATATTAAATGATAATAGGAGTCTAAGATCAAATCTCGTAGTTAATCATGTCATGAAACTGACCCCAAGGCCCGTTTATACTATCTTTATCTCATTGTAGTAGTTTATGCTCGTAATTGGCATATTAATATTTTCAACCACCCTCCCCCCATATGTTTTCTACTCCTAACACACATTCAGGGTGACTCCCGTGTGTGAACTTTGCAATGCTATCCTTTAAAATCTAAGTCTCTGTAAACGACGTGCCAGCTTACCCTTATCTACTTTCTAGTAGTTAGAAGTGAGAAGGGAGAAACATTATAAATCTCTATATTTTACTTGCTTGCACCCATGGGTATTCTAAAGATGCATGCGGATGCTGGTCACTTGCTCACGTGGAATACCTACCCCCGACTACTTCCTCAGTGTAGACTACGCCCGCCCACACAAACCCCATATAGTCACCACCTCGCAATAATCTGCCACCGCAAACACTAAATATCTACATTTCTTCACTCCCCTTTTGGACACGATACGAGTGGGCAAATCACCCGCAGATTTTCTCACCGTGGAACACACTGACCCATGTGACACAGACAACAAGGATACTATGGCTTCACATACGCCTGGAAAATCACCAGACTCGCGACAGAAGCAGAAACTCAACCAGCTCTCTCTATATGAACTACACCAATAAAAGAAACCTACACCTACCATACATATATGGTGAGAATAATGCGGCTCCGTAAACATCTGGAAAATCACCACTCACGCAACACAAATAGAACCTCACCGGTGAGGACTCGAATGTCGTTACAGAACCCGGACTCTGGCAACCAAAGATAAGATTTATATGTTGCTCCCGTACTCACTCCTAACAACTATATAGTAGATAGTGGTAAGTTCAGGTGTCGTCCATATAGATAAAGAGGTTTAAGCTATAGTGTTGCAAAGTTCACCCGCGGGCGTCACCCCGAGTATGTGCCAGGAATAACAAACATTAGAAAGGTTTTGTGTTGATAAGATTAAACAAATTACTACGAGCATAAAATGATACAGTGAGATAAAGATAATAATAACTAGACTTGGGGTATTTGCATCACATGATGAACATATAAGCTTTGATCCTACACTTCTATTCAATTCAAGAACTATATTTCTATCTATTTTCTATATCACACGATGTGGATATGTTAATTCATTGGGAACTCCCACGGTCTGTCACACCTTTGGTTCTGCCCCATCCTTTACATCTTAACTCCTCCATATTTAATATAGAGCAGTTCTTACATGCGACAACTCTAGCCCTCACCACCAGGGTTAATAAGTCTGTGTTGTGTCATCGTAGCATGTTAACCCGATAGAAGCATGGATCATCGGGACCTCCATGGTGAATACCCATCATAAGCCCATTTTGTGTCACTTAGTATATTAGTACATCATGATAATTCTAAAGTTGGCATATTGCTTAGTCACCACAAACTAAGAATCTAGCCCTTAACCTATGACCCTATTTGGTAATTTAACGACACCTGACCCGATTGCCGGATGCATCCAATATAATTCGCATGCTAATCCAATTACAAAACCACCTTATTACCACCCCGGTAGCTCATAAGGTTTGCGTTATCCCCTGATACTCTCCAGGGCCAGGGGAATTACATTCCAAACAACCACAAAATATTTCTAAATAGTGAACAATCGTAAAAGATTACGGTAGAATAATCAACAATTATTCTACTCCTGTTTTGATAAATCCTAGGTTTTTATTAACTCAATTCACTTTTTATCCTCTCAATTTAACATTCACCATTCATTTTACATTTTGAAAATATTTGTACCTTGGTGTATGGTTTTAATATTTGAAGAATAACTTTGTGCCCTCTTATATGGTGTTAATATTTTAAGTCTTGAAGACCGGAGGGAGTAATACGATCACAAATCAAACAATTGAAATTATGAAAATTATGATAAAGCAAACAAGAAATAAATCTGACCTCAATTTACAAAAAGAGATACAAGCGATTATATATATCATATATAAAAATTAAACAATAATAAAAGTAAAAGCATTAATAAATCAACACAAATAATGAAAATTAAATGATAAGAGAAGAAAAGTTGTTAGTAGTCATCACAAATTATACAATAAGAGAAGTAAAGTTGTTAGTAGTCACCACAGACAGTGCTACTATTGGAGTGATGGATCTCCCAAACTTGATTACAAATTGTCAATTCAATTGAACTCTAGAGCATAAACTAAAGCCCTACAAATCGCTGTCTTAGAGTTCCTAACATGCTAATGAAATTTTAGAAAAAAATGAAGAATTTTGACTCCGAATTATAACCACTATAAAAAATGGGAACACTTTTCAATTTGTCTAAAAAATTATATCCCTCGCCTTTTGTTTTGTTGTATATCTTCAAGAACTCCAAAAAAAAGAGTATATTTTTAAGAAGTTCGGAAACTCTTTCATAAACACACACGGGGACACCAAGAGTCACTCTAAAGTCACCTCATAGAGAGCCAATAAATAAAAGGGACTATAAAGCTTACTAACATGGCATACCAAAAGACTAACATACCAATGAACCTAACATTTGAAAGATGCATATGCTTTCTCAATCACTTGAAACTCATCCCGACAAGCCTACCACCATATCAACATAATTTTTGTTTACATGAACTTTCTTCAGTTTTATTGGTTTCTCTTCAATCGCATCTTGAAAATAATGATACCTAACATCAATATGCTTTCTGCGAGAATAATATTTGGAATTATTGCTCAAATCCACAACACTATGGCTTTCACCAAGCACTAATTACCCATTCTGTTTCAACCCCAACTCTTGAAGAATTCTCTTAAATCAAAGCATCTCCTTACCGGTTTCCACAACTACAATGTACTCCCCAATGATCATTGACAATGTCACACACTTTTGTACCTTGGATTTCCTTGAGATGGCTCCCCCTAAAGATGTGAACAAATAACCTGAGATAGACCTTACCTATCATTGTACCAACCTATGTCGATATTATAATAACCTTTAAGAATGGTATTGCCATTTCCAAAACACATACCACAATTTGAAAGTACCTCGAAAACAAGTGGGAATCCACTTCATTTCATCCTAGTGAGCCTTATTTAGATTGGATAAGAACCTACTCACCACACCATGCACAACATTTGGCCTTGTACATTCCGTAGCATACATAAAAAAAATAATGCTTTCTTTGTTCTCCTTTTTATGACACTCTTCCCAGCACAACTTGAAATGAGATGCCAATGAGGTAACAACAAACTTAGCATTCTTCATATTGAACCTTTCAAGAACTTTTTCAATATACTTCCTCCCTAACAACCACTACTTTCCAACTTTTCTATCACATGTAATCTCCACGCTTAAGAAATGCTTTACTGGATCCAAGTTTTTCCTGTCAAATAACTTGGATAACACTTTCTTCAAATTACAAATCACCGACTTATAAAAGAATAGTAATGAAGTTACCTCTGTGGAAATTTCCATAATATACACTTGGATCCGTTGAAGTTCGTTCATAACCATTGCCCGTCATAAAAAATATCAAAATTCCGATTGCGTTGGTGCTTGCCTTAGTCCATAAAGACTATTTTTTAACTTGCACACACAAACCTCTTTCCCTTTAAAAACATAGCCTTCAATTGCACTTGCAAATCGTCATACAATAAAGCAATTTTCACATCAAGTTTCTTCAATTCCAAATCAAGCCTCAGAGCTACACCCAGAATGATTTTAATTAAAATCATCTTCACACCCGGTGAGAAGATTTCATCATAATTGACGCATTTCTTCTGGTTTAAACTTTTAACCACCAACTTGGGTTTACTCTTCACTATCTTATCACCATTCTTTTTGTACTTGTAATCTCATCGGTTTTTTAAGACTTTCTTTCCTCCGGGAGGTTTCACAAGATCATTAATAGGGATGATCATGGGAGCCTAGAAAAATTTAGTTAGACTCGGATCCGATGCAAACTCGTTGGGTATGAAAATATTAGAACCATACCCAAATTCGATGGGTATAAACAGGTCTTGGGCCAAAACGGTCCTAAATGAGTCTAACATTCTAGTATTTTTCTTCACTAAATAAATTATATTTTATCCTAAATACAAATAATTCAAGTTCAGCATGCACCTGAATTAATTCTTCAAGAAAAAAATATACAACACATATTATTTGTTTAGTTTAAAATAAAATACATAGAGAATATGAAAACAATTTAGAAATTAGAGTAAAATTATACATATAATTAGTGTTACATGGGTCTAAGGTCTGGGTCTGGGTCTGGGTCGGGTCTGGGTCTTAACATTTTAGACCCAAATCCGGCCTCGGCCCGATAGGTCTAAAAATTTTAGACGCACACTAGAACCAATGGGCCTAGACCCTGTGGGTTTGGGTCAGGTCCCGACTCATGCTCATCCCTATTAATAACTACTGTTCTTCTTCAAGGAATCCATTTTTTCTTTCATTGCCTCAAACCACAACTTCTTGTCTTTGTGAGAAAACACCTCTTGAAAGCTTTCAACATCCTCATCAACAATAACATGAATGTACTCTGAACTTGAATACTTCTTTGAAAGTATCCACCCTCGATTAGAGCTTTAAAGCTTAACTTCCTCCCCTTGAGGGATAGGTTTATTTCCCTGCTCACAATCCCCTTTATCTGCATCTTGAGGGACCTTACCATATTCAGTTTTAACAGCATCAAGTTGAACATCCTCAACCTCATTGGGTGTCACCTTGACATTCTCATTTGATGGTTAATTGACAGAAGTATAAGTAAAAAATATATTAGTGAAATTAAAAGACGAATATGAGTTAGAATTGTACCTTGTACTCAGGAGATTAACGTCCATCTCATGCTCAAAGAAAATCCAATCCCTACCTCTCACCACTTTCTTCTTTTGGGGGATCATAAATCCTATAACCATACTCTTCATCACCATATCCAACAAACACATGTATTGATTTTTAAATCTAGCTTCAATATTTTCTCTTTAGGAACCTGAGCAAACACCTTGCATCTAAGCACTGTAAGATGAAAATATGAAGGATCACATCCCTTCCAAGCTCTCTCTGGAATGTCACAAGCCAAACTAATCGATGGTATATGATTAATCAGATTAATAACACACTGAATCGCTTCAACCCTAAATGACTTAGGAATATTCGACATTTTGAGCATCCATCTAACTTTCTCAACAATGGTTCTATTCATCCTCTCAGCCATACCATTATGTTGTAGGGTTCCAACCACCATCTTCCATGTTGTGAACAATAGCTTCTAAACTCATTTGAACTATACTCTCCACCAATAAAATGAAACTCTATGTTGTTTTCCTGATATACATTGATCAAAAGGGTCAAGAGAAACACACGAATCAACATGAATAACATATTTATCTACTAGAAGTTTCAAACTCTTGTCACTCATGTGTCCCAGCCTTCGATGCCACAAGTTTGGAGAATTCTTCTCTTCAATGACATTAAACTCATCAAAACATACAATCAAATATTTCATGTGAAAATGTGACACAATTCACCATGAGCAACTGTTATTGAGCCCTTAGAAAAAATACATTTGCTATCTCCAATAAATTTCTATATCCCTCTCGATTTAGAGTTCTAGCAGACAACAAGTTAAAGCACAAATCAGGCACATGGTGCACATTCTTCTAAACAATTTTGCATCAAACACTTTTATTCACACGAACGTCACCCAGACCAACAACATATGTGGTGCTCTTATTTATCATTTTGATTCTACCAAAATTCCTAGCTTGGTAGTTTATGAAGTGCTCCTATTTGTGGACATAATGAAAAGAAGATCTAGAATCAATCAACCACTTTGAATCTGAACCTTTCACATGATGAAAATCCCCAATAGCACAAGCCAAAGTTTTATCATCATCACCTTGAGAAACAGTTGTTGCAGTTTCTTTATCACCCCCTCATTAGGTGAGTTATGCTTCTTCCCTTGTTCGTTGTTCCACTCGAGCTGTAGTATATCCTAAAATAGAGAACAAACTGACAATCCAACCGTTCAAATCAAAATGCTATGAGTCCATAAACACGCTAACCAAAATTCAAAAAATTTGAACACTATTTGCTCTTCGATCTGACCTCCAAATCATTATCGCTCTGAAAAAATGGTAGCACATTTCATCTCCTTCAAGAACCCTTTTATCATTCACCTCTCTCATTTTTTTGTATATCTCCAAGAAGCTCTGAATCTTTTTTTATAGATGCACATAGGGTACACCAAGAGTCACCTTAATGCACCTTATAAAGATTCAATATATAAAATAGACCGTTTAACTTACCAACAACGCATACCAAAAGACTAAGGCATACAAATGGGATGGACATGCATGCACCTAGCAATTCCATCCAAGAAGAAATTAAGAAATGGAAGAAAATAAAGTTAATAAATAAGTTAAAATGATGCAAGTACATCACTAATAAAATGAATCAGATAATTTTATGCCAACTTACCATGCTTTGCCAGCAAAATTTTGTTTAGACGTTTAACCGTTATATGAGGTTAATCTGTAATTTATATAAGTATCAATTGTGAAGGAATTATTAAAAAAATTAGAAAAATTTGTTGATTCACCTGCAATTGTAGATAATTAAACTCACAAAAACACCAGATCGACATTCATTCTCCAAGACCGTTATCCCACCACCCGTACCCATACCTCCATTCAATCATCATCTTCACCTCTGTTTGAACTCCACCAATTTCAACAAATACAATTTAAAAAAAACGTTACTCCTCTAGCGATCTTCCAATCGATGTCAACTTTGAAAATTCCCTGCTCCCCAATTGATGTCCATTTTGATTTTTAAAATCCTTGATTTATGCTGTGCAAGAGTCCTATAAATGACAAAAAATAGATGATGAAGGTGATCAAGTCCGATGACGACGGATTCTCGCTCTTAATGAGCTTGGGGCTTGAACTCATTTGGAAACACTTACTAGGTGATGCCCTACAGTTTTCAAAGTTGAAGAACTTATAGGACTCGATGCTTTCACTAACTAGACTAATGATACAATAATTGAGGGTGCAATTTTAAAGTGCTTCTTGTGCTTGTACATATTGCTTACCAAAAGGAATTTTTTGTAATAATACAATTGAAGTGATCCACGATATGTATTGATTTATATAATATTTTTATGCTATTAAACTCGGCCTTCTATGAACAAACTGAACATCTTCATTAAATTATTATTTTGAATATAAATTATGTTTGATATCTAAAGGGTTTAAGTTCATGTAACAATTGTAGAAGTTGTACGATCACATACAAATCAAAGATGCTAAAAAACTAGAGATAGGGATAGGGGTGGCAAATGGATGGACGAGTCAAATATGGGTAAAATGAGTTTAAAATGGGTCGGGTCAAAACGGGTCGAGTTGAAACCCGCTCAACCCGCGGGTTGAGTGTCATTCAACTCACGGGTCAAAATGGGTAAACTCGCAAGTTTCAACCCATATATAAACCCATATGGATTTATGTATCAACCAATATGGATAAAACCCGCGGGTTTCAACCTATATATTGACCCATATGGGTTTATATACCAACTCATATGGGTTTATATACCAACCCATATGGGTAAACCCGTGGGTTTCAACCCAAATATTGACCCATATGGGTAAACCCACGGGTTTTAACCCTTATAGGTAAACCCGTGGGTTTTAATCCATATAGGTAAACTCGCGGTTAACCCACAAACTCAACCATTCAACCCATATTTTTCAACTACTCATTTGACCCATTACCCATTTTACACATACCCATATGGATTTAAAATTAGATAACCCGCTTGACCCATGGGTTATGGGTCTATTTTGCCACCCCTAGATAGGAAGAAGCATAATAGATGTGTTATTAATGTATATATGTTATCCTACGTTGTCTACAAACTCAATCAAGCATAGATATACCAATGCCACTTTATTTAATTAGTATTATTAACTGCTAAATTACAATTTTATGAACAACTAGCTAAGCATTATTGAGACATAGACAAAGTTTATCGATCTAATGTGTTCTAATGAGATGGGAAATACATATTTTTGTAGAGCATTTAAAACCTATTTTTTCTATACTTTTGTTGGTGGATATTTAGGATTATAGGTGTTTTTCATGATAGAGAGTTAAAACCATCATGTTTTTCTATTCATTTCAACTTCTCTATTTTGTAAGATATTTGTATCTTAATGGGATTTCCCCTTCATGAGTGGTCTATATGTATTTTTGTGAGTTTAGATTTAAGATCGTCATTGTAGAAGGCCATTTGCAAGAATTGTAGTAGATAGATGGCCAATCTCAAGGTTGTTAACATAATGAAGGCCATTGGACTTAATGGTAGAAGATAGAAGAAAGTAGGAGAAGAAGAAGGAAAGAAAGGAGAAAATATTTTCAGAAATGTGATGATCCCGACATGTTTTCTATTCCTATAGATTTAGGTGGTAAATTGATTAAAGATGCAATTATAAAATTAGGGGCTTTAATAAATGCCATAATCTCAACCTTGGTAAATTACAAAAAACTAGGATGATAATCCAACTAGTCGATCATTCCCAAACTAGTCCTAAGGGGGTAGGTAAAAGATGTATTGGTTAGGGTGCGTAAGTTAGTTTTTTTTTTTTTGCAAACTTTTAAATTCTCTACATGACTCAAGATGGAGGTTCACCCGCAATTTTATTGGGGAGATCATTTCTCAAGAGGTCGAGAACAAAAATTGATGTTCACAATGAAACACTCACCCTAGAGGATGGGGAAGATAAGATAGGTTTTGAGATTTAAAAGTCTAAAAATGCATGCACCTCTTCTTATTCTTGAAATGGTTTAAATGTGTGTTATAATGATGATATTTTTAAGAAGCATGTATATATAGCTTATGAATTTGTTGAGCATTCACATGATATTGAGACATAGCATGTCCTTTAGTTTCTTAATAAAGATGTTGTTGTAGCCCTTGATGAAAAACAGGTTGCTAGTGTTCCTAGGATTAAGGATGATTGTTGTGCTCCATTTTTATGAACACTAACGTTCAACGGGTGAAGGAGTGGGGAAAGGAATTAAAACCTCCCTTAGCTCCTCTGAAGTCCAAACCAAATCCAAAGGCTTCATTAAAAGATTTGTGGCATAGTTGTGAAGGGTGACATTTTTGCATTTCAAAAATATGATGGAAATGTTCTGGAATGTAGGTGATTTTGATCTTTCATGTTAACTTCAGTGTGGGGGGAAGTGAAGGGGTAGCTTTTGTACTTGTAGCATGAAGGTTAGATGGTAATGCCAAAAGTGTACTTACTCTTTGCTTAAAAAATATTGTACTTGCTCTTTGCTATAAAATTTTACGTTGCTTTCACCCCTCTTGTGTTGTGATAATGGGTTCAAAATGAGCATCATGGAAGATAGTAATTTATCCTTAGTGGAGAAAGGTAGCTCGATCCCAGTTGGGAGAGTCATGCTGTCTCAAGCTATGATAATTGATTCCACTACACCGGATAAGTTCATTGGTCCAAGACGCTTCACCGGAAGTGTGATCCGAAGATGGAAGAACTTAACGACACCAAAGAGGACAAATACTTGAGACTAATTTTGTTTGTAGGAAAACCTTGGAGCGACTTGAGTTCCTACAACCGGTCTGGTATTTGTTGGGCCGGATATTCTAGGATAGTTTCCTAGACCACCACTCTTCGACCTAGACACAAATGGTGTTAGAGTTGTTAGCCACATTTGAGCGTAAGAAGGATGAATAAGGGAAGTGGTTCATCAATTTCCACGTGGATGATGAGGACTTCTTGATAACCTACCGAGAGGTGGCGGCTTTTGGATGGAATTATGGGAACGAAGTCCTAAGAATGCATAGGATGGGGTCCGAGTTCTCATTGAGCTATTTTTTGAGGAGCAATGCGGGGAAAGACCGGAAAAGTAGGGGAGGAACACTTGAATCATTCACCCGACCGTACGGTACGTTCAAGGTATTTTGGCCATGATCGTCTTTTTCCATGGATAGAATGCACAATCTAGTAACTAAGACATAGAGGTTCTTTAAGCTATAACTCCGAAAGGAAACTCCTACCCGAACCTAGTTGATACTTTCGTGGAGAAGTGTTTGTATGCATCAACAAGGAGAGCTAGAATAGTTCCAATGGGTGGAATAGTTGGCTCATTGGATGAACATTTGGGTCACACCTACTTGGGCTGTGGAAAAGTGGGAGGTGGTCGTACAAGAACGTGATACACCATCAAAAAGTTGGAGGCAGATCACATGCTCATCACAACCACCTCAGAGGATCATTCCATATGGCTATGTGGTTATGGTGAACATGTTTGTAGATTCATGGTTCTTCTACAACCAGAGCAGATAGCTATCACCTACTACAATCCATTGGAGAGCCTTTGCCTTACCCCTGATGCGAGATATGTGAAGGGATTTGACCCACACCCCATGGGGTCATTATTCTTCAGAATGCAAGAGATTAAAGATAAGTTCTATAAGTTTCTCCCGTACTCACTGCTAAATGGTGGTAAGTCCGAGTGTTATCAATCTGACAAGTAACTTGACTCTATCTGTATCTGTTCTTGAGAAGTTGATTGAATCACTAACAGCAAAACAAATCTTTGGACCAATAAATTACAAATGTAAGAGTTTATTATGCAACATAGTCCATTGTGTATAATATTTGGTCTACTCAAACAATATGAAATTGCATACGATTTATTGCTTCATAGCATCAAGAAAGGCTAAATGTTCAGATGTCATTTTATAGCAAGATAACACTTGTAGCACAGAACATTTGTCAGACATTCCAACGAATGGAAAAATTACACTCATCGGCTTGTGGGTATTCATCAGAAACCGCATTACCTTAGGAAGAATTGGGGAAGAAATAAAGACCTATTCTAACATTAAAAAAAAGGAAATATACAAAAATGAATATTAAATCACTTATATCCGTATTAATGGGATGCATTCTGACATAAGATCCATCATTGTTATTCAATGATCATGGCTCACCATCAAGCCCAATATTGTCTTCTTGATCTATGACAGTGCTGAAGTCCACTCCTTGGGGAATAACCTGAAAGTAGTGTTAGAACTATGAAGAAAAAATTCTTCCATATGAAATTTTCTAACAAAGGCTACAAGATCAAAATAGCATCAAGAAAAGACCAGTAACTCACTAATAGACCATTACGAAATTCATTTGATGTCAAACCCTTTCCTTATCAAGTAAAGCTTTCTCCTTTGCTTCGCAACAACTATAAGAAAACTAGGTAGCATAGTTTAGACCCTATTAATCATCTTATACTTCTTGTTCTTCATCATCACAACAAATGATTTTTACTTAGCCGGAAATTATGCACACATATCCCAATTTTTCCCACCTGATAGATAATCAGCATTATGGACTAATCATATACACACAACAAACCCTATAGAAACAGTATCATGTGTGATTATTTATCATATACTCCTTTCACAACAAACATATACACACTCATAATCAGAAAACATATACACATAAAAAATACCATCACAACTAATCAGTTTGACTTAGCAGAAAATATAAGGCTTTGAGTTAAAGAAAAAAGACAGGGTTTGATTTCTCATTGAGAATATTAAATCACAAATCCACCACTTACAAAGTATTTCTTCACGTCGGTACCTGAACGAAAATACATAAGACCAAGATTGAACTCACTAATGGTAAACCATGCTAATTATAACTGCAAAAATGCAGATCTAAATTACTGTAATAGAAAAGTCTTACACACTCTAATTTGAGCTCGGCCTCCTCAAGAATCAAATAAAAACAAACCGGTATTAAAAGCACAAACCTTTGCAAGACTGATATCCAACAATTCAGCACCAGCTTTTGCATCACTTCCATAAATTTGAAGGGGTCGAAAAAGACAGTATAACTTTATGCCGGTGCTAGATATATCAAGTTCCAGGTGGGTGCAAGAATGATCAGATTTCGGTATAAGTAACTCTCTTTAAACAACATTCACTCTATGGATTTCAATCAAGTCTACACGGTGAATTGTCATTTTCTAGGAGTATATTTTGATCTCCTACACGTAAAATCTCACAAATGCTTGTGATATCATCCCCAAGGTTTCGAGAAAAACAACTTGATAAATTAAACCAAGAGAGTCACCAATTTAAGACTAATATTATCCCAACCATTTTTTGAACTTAAATTACTAAGATCTAATGCACAAAATGTCCCTTTCAGAAATTAGGAGGATTTTACAAAGGTCATAGAAGTATGTATAAGACGTAGAAAATAATATTACCAGGAGATCTTTTGAAGCCGTTGTCTTTTGGACCTCAACAACAAAAGCACCATGCAAGTACTCTGACATTTTCAAGATACTACACATAGATACAACAAACCACTTGTAAATTACCATTAATAACAAATTGAACATAATCAGAATATGCACTTCACAGCATTGATTGAAAAATTAAAATAAAAACCAAGACAGAACAAATGAATTCTAAAATAATTCAAATTTCAAATTTATATGCCCATTTGGGTGGGGAATCTGACACGTGAATGTTGGGGCAATAAAGGCGCAGCTGCGCTAGGGCAATAGGAAATTGGCGAGACAGCGTAGGCAGCGGCATTGCAGCGGGAAGCTGGGTACCGGTGGTGGAAAAACGCACTTGTGGCATTTGAGAATTAGGGAATTTGAATTGGATAATAAACATTTATCCGAGAAGCAAGGGAGGTGAACTCCTCATTTAACAAAAGAATACTTTGAAAACATAAATAGATTAAATGAAGTAATTGGTTGGGATGGTAAAATAATTTGTAATAAATTAATGTTTTTAATTGATTTATTGAATCAAAATTATTTTTAAATAATGATGTGGCAAGTTGTGGAGGTGACACATGTCAAAATTGTTGCTGTTTTAGTTATATTTATATATTAGTTCTCTCTTTCAACTCCTTATTCTCTCTCCACCTTCAAGACATCTTCATTTTCCCTTTTCCTTAAAATCTCTCACCCAAATTGTTTTTTCTCTTGGAAATTCATTAGCCAAGTCTTTCTCTTTCCACTCCCCTCCCTCCACCTTTAAGACTCCTTCATTTCTTATTTTACTTAACAATCTTCATTTCCTATTTAAATTTCTCTCTCTTTCCTCACCCTCTACTCTCTCCACATTCGAGATCCTTTTATTTTTTGTTTTTTCCTTAAAAATCTCTCAATACGCTTTTTTCCTTTCAATATTTTCTTTTTTGAGGGTAAATAAAATATAATTTTCTATAGTGTCTCTAGATACTTTAAGACCTTTCTTCCTTTGTTCATAATTCCATTAACATTTCCTTTCATCTTTCTCTTTAGTGTCCATTCTCTCTCTCTCAATTGTCAAACACATTTAAGCCTAAAACATTAATCTTCATTGAAGAAACTTCTGGGGATCTTTCAATCGTTCACTTTGAGATGTAGCTTCGGGAATCATTTGAAGAAACAAAGAAGAGAGGTAATATATCTTTTAGCTAGAAAAGGTAGTGGGTTGAAGTGTTTGTGAAATTTGGATATTCCATGAGCTCTTTATCTCTGCTATGTTAAAATGACAAAGAAAATTTGTACGAAGGAATTCTGGGAAGCACGAAGGTTTGAAGAATTACATGAGCACAATTTGTCTCGTATAAAGACTCAATCATACTAAAAATTACATGTTGGTCGATTCTGTGTATAATAATGGTCGAATGGGCTCTCAAAATCCATTCAAATTTCTCAAGCAGTTTTCAAAGTTTAATCTCAGGAATCCAAATCGCCACGACCTTCATGCTAATTCTGCAACCAGAATGAATAGAGGGTTCTTCTCAGTCTCTGAATCTGAGGGGTTGTGCAAGATCTTACTTTATTCTCGACCTACACGGTATTCTGGGAGGAATGGTCATTTTGGAGTTTTGGAAGAATATGAGGGGTATCTTCGAACAGAACATAAGTATACTCTCTTAGGGTATTGGTTTGATGATCGGGAATTCAACACTGGAAAGGTTCACCATTATTTTCAAAAAAATTGGGTTCCTGGAACATGGATAGCTCGTCAGCAACATAAGCTATCAATCATTAATTTTGAGAATAAAACCAAGATGTTAGCAGCCTTGCAAAATAGTCCATACACATGAGAGGGTGGATTATTATGCCTGACATGATGGGATGACAGTTCCATTTTGAAAGAAATCAGAACGACCAAGTTACTGGTATGGATAAGATTTTACAACATTCCACTTGATTTATTAAATTCTATTAATGCCCATACTTTAACATCCATGATATGAGATGTAGAGCAAGTAAATATGGGCTATGCGACTGCTAGAAATACCAAATATCTGAAACCAAGAGTATGAATTGACCCATATAAACCCTTGATTCTAGGATTTTTCTAGAAGTGCAACAATGATCACCTTATATGGTTTCCTTGTGGGTATGAACGAGTTTTGAAATTCTGTACAAGATGTGGTGAAATCATTAGCCATCCTAGACCAAGATGTAACATTATAGATGATGAAAAGCTTGAAACATTTGTAAACTCGGTATTTCTAAAACATTTTGCCCGAGAAAGGGTAGAAGTGGTCCAAAAATATCGTATGGAGACAAAGTCTATTCATAATCAGGATGTCCCAAACGGTTTGAAGTTTGTTGTAGAAACAAAAACTGATTTACCTGGGTTGAAATGTGAATATTATCAGGTTTTTCTCTTAATAACACATGATAATACATGGACTTGGAGGCTAAATCATAGGAGGGGAAATAAGAGAAGCCTTTCGGCCCAGGCACATGAAGGCAGACAGGATGAATGTCCCATTAGCCACCAAACCACATATAACTTGTAGAAAGGTGTGACACATGGTAAGATTTTTCCATCAGCTCACTATTCACCTTAAGAAGCTTCTACATGGCAACAATGGCCAGCCGGAGCATCGAAGAAGGCACGACCCTGGGCCTGCCTGCCTAACCTGCGTATGACTGTCTTGTAGGTTCAGGTGCATATTAGACTGGTTTGGATTATCGCTACACATATTACAAGTTTTGGCATTAACATTGGTGCCGATTGTGGGGGACGCATCAAATTTCAACATCCACGCAACTTGGAGAAATTGAAGGCACGGATACAGGAAAATCTATACAACCAGGTGACGATGGAAGATGTGACGCACAAGGAGGAGCCTACCCCGGTGCTGACACCAACAAGGAAGAGACATCAAATCTGCACAGCAGAGGAGAGGTTGAACAACTCGGAGGTCCTTCAAACAATAGTGGCATCCCAGAAGGGGGCGATGAGGAGATTGAAATAAATGGAGGAAAAGCAACCCCGGTGGAGAGGACACGATCTGCACCCCCACGATCTCTTTCCAGAGCAAGAGGGTGACAATGAAGCACCTAGTAAAGGAGAAAGATGGTCGCAGACAGTTTGGAGCATAGCAAGAAAGGCGAAAAACATGACCTCTTCAGGAAGAAAGGAACGAGCCGGAGGTGGAGAAACTTTGATGAACCGCGAGTGGAAGGAGGGTTATGTAACACTTCAAAGTGAACAGGTCGGACGAAAGTTACCGCCAATGGAAAAGAATAAGGCTCGTGTAGGGAGGCAAGGAGTTCGCCATTCACCAGGCGAATACAACTGTTTACGGCAGACCCAAAGTTAAAAATACCGATGAACCTGGGACATTATAACGTGAGGCCGACCCGGAAGACCACTCGCACACGTTCTGCACCAACATGGACACTTTTTCGATACTGCATGTTATATGGTGCAAGGTATTCGCTACCACCCTTATGGTTGCCTTTTGGGTATGGTTTAGAAATCTGGAGGATGGGACAATCGACAGCTTCAGCCAGCTGGAGGAGAGGTTTCTGACCCATTTCATGCAGAGGAAAAAGTTCTATAAGAAGAGGTCTAAGCTACTCGCCATCAGACAGAAGCCAGCAGAGACACTGTCGGCGTACTTGGAGCTGTCCAATGATGAGGCAGATCAGGTAAAGGAGAGAAGCATCCAATTCCTAATTGACACGTTCATGAACGGTTTGAGGCATGAGTTGTTGTTGAGGGACTTCACCCTGGACCCACTGAAGACAATTGATGAAATGATGAGAAGAGTTGGAAATTTCAACAGGACAGACCTAGCTAACAAAAGGAGGAAGGAAGCACAAGGGGGTCGCAGGCATCAGAAGGTCAACAGGGAGAACTCGGAAGGAAAGTTGAGGAGAGCCGAGACGGCCCAAGAAGGCATCTAGCAGATGCCAAACAAGTTTATTCACCCCGTTGATAAAAATGCCCAAGGAGATTTTCGCCATGTGTGCATGAAGGGGCATGCTGGATGTATCGCCCACGATGAAGAAAAAACTTGGCAAGAGAAATAAGTCCCAGTTCTGTGAGTACCATGATAATCATGGCCATGATACGTATTACTGCATTCACCTGAAGCATAACATTGAGAATGCCGTGCCGAGCGGTGAGCTGACACATTTAGAAAAAAAATACAAAGGATCATAACAAGGCCACCTAACCGAGTAGGAATAAGTATGGAGTATTCCACAGACACCAACACAATCGGGACAGGGAAAGGAGCTCCGACAAACAAAGGAGGTGGGATAAAGGAGAGATGACCATGGCTGAGAAATGCGACGAACATCGCAAGAGACAGAGAGAGGACAGTCCTGGTGAGAATGGCAGAGCGGCTACGGTGATTGACATATATGACATTATAGGCAGAAGCGCATGAGGAAAGACTGAGTCTCAGTGAAAGGTGCGCTACAGACAGACACTGTAGCCAACGCCAGAGGAAAGGAAGCTCGGAGCGAACAAACCAATAACGTTTGATAATAGCGATTTGATACCGGATAGGCCTACTGGCAGAGATGCGGTGGTGATAACAATCAGGGTGATGGATAAGTGGATTCATCTCGCATATGTGGACGGTGGAAGCTTTGCATAAGTCATGTACCGGAACGACTTTGAAAAGATGGATGAAAACACTAGGAGGAAGTTGGAACGGACGAACACCCCGCTGGTTGATTTTGCAGACAGGACGGTTTGTCCTGAAGGCACCATACTCCTCTCGGTGACGGTGGGAGAAGGTGAAAGAAGTACAATCGTGGACATGGAGCTCATAGTTGTGAATGCCATATTGGACAGGCCGGCGTTAGCATTGCTTAAAGGCATAGTGTCGAACCTACACCTCCTGTTGAAATTCCTGACTAGGGGAGGGATATCGACGGTGAGAAGAGACCAGCAGAGAGCTACAGAGTGCCACAGGATCGCACTTAGCAAGAGGAAATGAGAAGAGGGAAGCGGGAGCCACGGAAGACAGGTCAACAAAGAAAGGTCTGTTGGGTTCATCACAGGAAGAAATAACCCATTGAAGCTTGGTGCAGATGTAGAAACAGTAAAACTGAATGGAAGCTGGTCAGTGCAGGTGGAAGTCTTTCTCCCACCTGAAGTGAAAGGCGAGCTGGTAAAGGTCCTGGAGGAGAGTGGGCGAGCCTTCGCATGGGAATCGAAAGACATGAGAGGGGTACCAAAAGATGTCGGCTTTCACGAACTGAAAGTGGATCCTTCCTAAAAGCCAGTCAAGCACAAGCGAAGAATACTTTGCAGGGAGACAAATGAAGTAGTAAAAAAGGTTGTAAGCTAACTGGTTGCATCGGGGATCTTAAAATAAGTCCCCTACCCAACCTGGCTGGCTAACCCGGTACTGGTGAAAAAAACATACGACAGTTGGAGGATGTGCGTAGACTATACGGAGTTGAACATGGCTTGCCCTAAGGATTGCTACCTACTTCCGGTAACTGACCAGAAGGTAGACGCCCTTACTAACTACTCAATTAAATGTTTTCTCGATGCATACAAGGGGGTATCATCAGATCCCCATGCTAGAGAATGATGTGGAAAAAATTGCTTCTAATAAGAAGAAAGGGGCCTTCAGCTATCGGATGATGCCTTTCGGCTTGAGGAACGCCAGAGCCACATATCAAATGGTGGTGGAAAAAGTTTTTCAAAAATAGATTGGAAAGAACATGGAAGTGTATGTGGATGACATGGTGATAAAGAGCAGCCAGTATGAGACTTTCGTGGAAGATGTCAGGGAGACCTTGTTGCTATTTAGGAGACAGAAATGAAGCTAAACCCAGCCAAGTGCCAATTCGGAGTAGGGGTAGGCACCAAGATGAAGACTTAGCGGCATCCACTCCTGTGCCTGTAAGAAGACGCACAACCATGACAATACGTCCGCCTCTATGTAGAACCGGTGAAAAACTTTGCGGCGGATGCCATTAGTACATTTGAGACTGCAGTTCAACTAACATTGCATTTCTTTCTTTCACAAAGTAGCTTAGCATTCAATATAACCACTACTTTATTTTTTAATTAAAAATAACCATTAACGCGCAGTAAACTATTTTCAAATGCAAAAAGTACTAGGCAATTCAAAGGAAAAATTCATCATATTTAAAGACATGCTTAATCCTTTAATCAAATGAAAATATACATACATTTGTATTACACTACAGTAATATATATTAAAATTAGAGGACGCATTTTGATATTTCCTTCTTCCGAATTTCCAGGAAAATTTATCAAAGTAAAAGAAAAAAAATTGACGGAGGCCGCATTATTAAACCCTTAAATAGAATAAAATTAAATGACAGATAAAATAAAATGATTTAAATCACAAATTGAATATAATAATATTCATGTTGACGACACATTATTAAAATGTGTCGCCTACATTTTCCTTCTTTTTTCGACATTTCAGGCTACCTCAATATAATTATATTTATATTAAAATGCGTCTCCCAAACGGTGAAAACGCAATACTGAAATGCGTCTTCCCGTTACTTCTTTTTTTCCTAACATGACCTCGGAAAAACAAAAAAAAACAAAAAATACCAAAAAATACCAAAAAAACTACCGAAAACAACAAAAATTACCTCAAATTACCGTAAAAAAAAACAGGTGAAGCCGCATTACTGAAGCGGCTTCTTTTTTTATTATTATTACAAGGTGAAAAATACCGGAAAATGTAAAAATAAAAATAAATTAAAAAACAGGTGAAGCTGCATTACTTAAATGCGGCTTCTCCTTTTTTCTTTTATTATTATTACAAGGTGAAAAATACCGAAAAATGTAAAATAAAATTTTTAAAATTACAAGGTGAAGACACATTATTGAAATGCGTCTTCATAATTTTTACTTTTTTTAAAAACATTCTCTGCTACGAAAACAACAAAAATAATTTAAAAATAAAAACCCATAACCCATTTTATCCACCCCAGCCAAGCCCTATTCATCATCCACATGGGGGCAAATCACCCCCCAAAAATAAAACACTCCAAA
The DNA here is from genome assembly GCA_032355605.1 of Rubia tinctorum. NCBI lineage: Eukaryota > Viridiplantae > Streptophyta > Magnoliopsida > Gentianales > Rubiaceae > Rubia > Rubia tinctorum. The sequence continues at coordinate 825 of JAULKM010103268.1, read as the reverse complement.
TAATTGTGGTTACGTGTATTCATATATATATATATATATATATATTGAATACAAATTGTGTACAAGGTAGAATCAGATATAGAAAATGATATATACAAAATCAATAAAAAGGATATTTCTTTGTTATCCTGATTCTAATTCATCTAATATTCTATTACACGGGTAAACCTATGATTTGGGCAAGACCGTACTCATCATTTGCAGACAGTGGCGGAACCAGGAGCTCAGACAAGGAGGGGGGACTGAAAACTTAGGCTTGGACGTGGCGTGGCGGACGGACGGCGGCCGGGGGCACGGTGGATGAACGGCTGAAGCGCGGCGGGGCGGTGGAGTCGGTCGGCAACTCAGCGGGAGGACGGATAGTGTTGCAGTTGAGCTGCTTCTGCGAAATGAAGCCAAGGCACACACACGAAATGAAGCCAAGGCACACACGTTTAGGATTAACATTTTGGGTTGAGCCGATTGAGTTTCAGACCAATCGGCCCTTTTTTTCTCCCATCAGCCAAGTGAAACGACGTCGTTTCACTTATTAAAACAATGTCATTTTGATAAGTTAGGAAGCAAAACAAAAAATACAAAATGAAATCGTCTTCTTCCTCGTTCTACAGCGGCCGCCGCTCACCGGAAAAGACCAACTGCAAACTTACAGGGGGGGGAATCCATGGATTCCAGTGACTCTTAACCCTAAATTTCGGGCTGGGAGGTCATCGTACCTCTCAAAGATACTATTTTTAAGCCCAATATGCTAACTAAATACAACTAAGTAGATAGTTGGCAAGTCGGGGTCGTCCACAAAGAAGAGGGATTTTCCTAAGGGTTCATACA
>JAULKM010103258.1:0-25307 GCA_032355605.1 Rubia tinctorum | reverse complement strand
ACACATACGACAACATTCAGCGCAATATGGTTCAGTGACACAGTCCTGAATTAACACATTCCAGAATGAACAGAGAGCAGGGTTAAAAAACTCAATAGTTTCAAGCCGTATAGACAGTCCATAGTTAAATTAGTCACCCAAAATGAAAAGAGTCCACAGTTTCAAAAAGTCCCCAATTTAGTTGAATCTTCCTAGTTTAGCCCAGGGGCATTGAATCCAATGGAAAGATTAGGTTACATGCTTAGGGATTAGATAGCCTTTGTTCGTTTTCTTGTCTAAAACCTTAGTTTTGTAGATTTATTTGGACTTAATGGATGATATGTCCTTACGAGCATCTACATCCTATTTTGTGAGCTTCATTGTAGATCACTCGTAAGCACTTCGAAGTAGAAGGCCATTTGCATAATGTTAGTAGATAGTAGAAGAAAATTCACAAGGATTGTAGTAAATCAAAGGCCACGCGCTTGATTGTGATAGAAGATGGAAATGAACCAAGAAGAAGGGAGTTGAAGCCCAAAGAAGTAAGAAGACTGGAATGACCATGTTGTATGACTTGGCCTGTGCCAGCCAACAGTGTGATGCTTAAATGATTGCATGGGCTGCAATGTATTGCACAACCTGCAATGTATTTTATGGCTCGTGCAGTTCAATCAGCTCGTGCGGCTAACGATGAGGCACAAGTCGTGCCATATTGCACTGCACATGCCCTTTAAAGTTCATAATACGAAAACCAACCCACGTCCAATAAATAAATGCATGGCCGCACTGCCAGTTGGCCAAAAAATCAACTCCTAGCCGATGACCCACAAAGTATTTCTCAGGCGGTGCAGTTAAAATGCTCAGAATATCCTTAACCGGCGTCCCGCAAAGTATTGCATGGTTCGTACAGTTTAAGTGCTAAAAAGATGTTCCTAGTCGGTAGCCCACGAGAAAATGCATGGTCGTGCTGCTCAGTTGCATGGAAACACGCAGCTAGCCGGTGACCCATCCTATTACACGTGTCGTGTGCTATTGCACGACCCGTGCTATTGGCCAGCTAGGGTTTCCTTGCCTTTTTGGGCCTCTTTTAAAGCCCATTTCCTATCTACTATATAAATGAACCTATATCTAATAGGGTTTAAGTTGGGATAGTTTATTTTTTCATTCTCATAGTTTTTCTAAGAGTAGGTAGAGAGAGAATATAAATAACCCTTCTCTCTTAGTTGAATCTTCCTAGTTTAGCCCAGGGGCATTGAATCCAATGGAAAGATTAGGTTACATGCTTAGGGAGCAGTTATTTTGCTTGGGAATTCAAATTTGTATTCATGATTTGGTATATATTTTGTGAGATTCTAAATCACCTATCCTTTTGTGTTTAAAATCATGTTGACTTGTTCTTTACATTCATGAAAAATACATGTTATATATTCTTAGATTGGCATACACCATACTCTATGTTTCATTTAATGGCACTAGACTTGATTTGTCCCCTTGGGAATGTCTACTTGGGTAATAGGGGGATATGTGAGTCCTCAGGTGCATGGGTGTATGCATGTATGCCGTGAGAACCATTCTGATGACCATACGCTAGCCTGACCTAAAAATGGTACTCCGATAGGTTAGGACATGATAGTTTGTAGCAACTAGGGTTGTGTTAGAGAGACCATGGTCGTTTCAACCCTAGAGTCATCATGAGACATCTATCCCTTTGCCTTTATAGGCTTAGGGAGAAGCATTCATAGTGGAGGCCTGAGATGTAATTCCTTAAGGGAAAGAGGAGCGCATAACGGCCGGGCCGCTTGACGCACTTTCCTAATTACGGAGATGGTGTCGATAGAATAAGTCATAGGCACTTTTATTTGAAAAACAAAGGGAAGTGTTGACTATCAACCACACTATGTGACATAAACATTGGGATACGTTTATATATCTTGTATTTGATAGAATCTAGGATCAAAGAATTCTACCGATTATGTAACACAAATATCCCCAAGTTCTAGCCTAATATAGTTTCACTACAAGAAACAAGACCTTTTACCTTGGTTCTATCAGACCTATTACCTCGATTTTTAGTCCCAAAAAACCGAGGTAAACACTCCCATAATAAAAGGTGAATTTTTTTATCGCGGTTCATAACTGAGGTAAAAAGCATATTTCACTTCGGTTTTGGACCAATGTCGGCAGGTTTTGTGACCGACATCAGTCTAAGGAAAAAGGCCAATGATAGGTGACCATAGCTGCAACTTCGTTTAAGTCAACTTCAGCATGCTTAAGGACTAACGTCAATCATAGCAAGAAGGAAGACGATAGGACAAGTTAACTGCGACTTTGTGATGGCTGACATCGTAGGTAAATAAGAGCAACATCGCAGAAGCTGGGGTGCGACATTGCATGCTCTTGGGCATGCACGTCGTATGGCTACTGACATGGAAGGCTATTGAATACAACGTCATTTTGAGTGGTCGGAATTGCAAAAACAATTGAGGCGAGTTAATGCAATGTCGGTAAGATGTCATCTCTTCACCGGATGTGCGATGTCGCGGATAAATTATGGAGATGTCGGTTGTCATACAATATTAATATTTGATGACACAAACAATGGTTCTTTGATAGCCGTTACATTTTATTTAATATTCCAATACTCGTGAAATTGTTAAACAACATACATCAATCAATTGTTGATAAATTAATGTGGGACAAAATGACATGTTAAAAAATCCACATAACTTGAACATATATTACCAATACATGTTAGAATTTATTATATATGAAATTGAAACATTAATTGTATTGAACCTTTCATGTCTACGTTGTACGCTATTAACGCTGTCAGGGGGACTAGGGAAATGACAAGTTGTCCATCTACATGTTTAAAGTCCATTGATAACTCTTTTTATCCTATTACCACCAATACACATGAAACAAAATTTATTATAGAACTGGGCAGTCCTCAAATGATGGACACATGATATAGTCATATACAGACGACATTAATATCAACATGGAAAAAGTACCTGATCTTCTTTAAAGCGACGTCGCATGCATGAGTGACCGAAATCGCAAGGTCTGACTGATGAGCGACGTCAGACATTCATAGATTTGTCAATCATTTCCTAGCTTGTGCGATGTCGGTCAACGTTAGGTCCCATATCGTACGGAATGATTAACTGTGACCGACGTCGCACATTGAACTTCTGTTCAAACGAAGATGTGATTATTGTCCAAAATCAGCCCTAATCTAAGCCTTTTTTCTTACTCCTTACAAACATGGCATTATCTTGGAAACACAAACAATATACACTATATAAAATGTAACACAATCATCATACTTCATGAAAATATTCAATCATTGATCAATGAGGAAAAAACATATAGAAAGTATGTTAATGAAATTGCTAAATGAACATGGAATGGATGGAAAACTACCACAATCAATTTGAACTTAAAGATGCTTCATCCTCGGATACTTGTTGATGTTTGAGAGAAGAAATGTCATTGAGATCTTAAGTGGTGGTAATGGTGTGAATAGAAAGGATGGTGTGGAGTTTGATTTGGAGGAAGTGTGTTGGAGATGGGAAATGGGTGTTGGTGCTGAATATTATTGACATGGAAAAGGGATGGGGAAATCTTGGTTCAAATTTTTGGCTCAAATTTTTGGTCTTCGCTTGAAATTTCAAGTCGACCGACGTCGGTAGGGGGTCAGCTGGAGGTTCGTTTTATGCGACACATTTGCGACTTCGTTCATAAGGGTAACAGTCTAATTTTAAAAAAAAAGTGTCGTAAAATAGTCCTTGTTTAGATTGCAGCCCCTTCTGACGACATGTTTGTGCCCAAATCAGAACAGCGTTGTCCTAAAAATGTGAATAACAAAATTTTATCTCTAATTTTGGATTTCGACTTCTCCCACTTTCTTGGAGGGAGCTAAGTGCAAAAATTAAAAAGTTCACCGGTTATCCCCAAACTTGATTACGATGGTCCCAAAAAGAAAATTTATCATCCATTGTCGAACTTATAATAATCGAGCGTAATAAAGAAAATGGTCTTATTCCACATAGACTTCAACAAGTTCTTTTGAATGACCCTTGTATACTTAAAGTAATCATCTACAATTTACTCTAGACCATGTATTATCGCTTTTTAAAATTTGATGGACGGCATTTTATTATCTTTTTATTTCATAAAAAAAATAATAATATGAATTTAATGTGATTCTATGTGATGGATATTATGGTTGTCATAACGCTTCTCGTTAGGGTATTAATGGAATACTAACAAAAATGACGGACGATTACTCCGGTTCGTGTCCCTCTTAGACATTACACATAATCTCCATATCAAACATTTGTCCTTATGTCCTGGTGCAGAGTTCTGAAGCGTAGTGAGTATGCAAGAAAGTTTGAGTCATAGTGTAATTTTTGCAAAGTTTCGTCATATACTGCCTGCAAAGATTTTAGCCACGTTCCATTGACCCGTGCATGACTAAATCGGAACATCGTGGTTGTGACTTGGTGAATAAGATAAGGGTCTCAAATTTTGCATTTCGAATTCTCACTTTGTTGAAGGGATCTAAGTGCAAAAATTTAAAAGTACACCGGCAGTCCCAAAATTGATTCCTATCGTCCCGCACCTTTGTCATCTTAAGTCAAATTTATCATCTTCGAAAGTGATAAAGAAACTGACATGATCCCACATAGACTTCCTCAAAATCTTCCGATTAACCATCTCATACTTATAATTAATTAATCATGTACAATTTACTCTGGACCAAGTACAAGTAGGCCATATTTTCTCCATCAACATCTTCGTTTTTTACCCTCCATTCCATGCTCTTCTGGCGATTCCTCGCCGGGCATCTTTTGATGGGACTCTTTGTGGGTTTCTCAGAATTTTCAAATCTGTTTTTGAAGAAGAAGATCATCTCTTCCCGTGGAATTTTCATGGCACTTTTGTGAAGATTTGTTGTGGGTTAATTCGGATCTGTTCTAACCTCTGGGCAATCCGATGAGAACAATTATTTATGGGTAATTCTCAATGTTAACTGTAATTAGTTCATATGATTTGGGAATTAAACATAGATTTTTGTGACAAATCGGGTTATTTGTTGTTGGAATCTCTCGTTATTTGTCTAGATCTCTTGTTTTTGTTCTGAATTTATGGATTTACTGAAGTTTGGGTGTTGGCTGATTGATGGATTCTAATGATGGGTTGTTTTTTCCGGGGAGTTTAAACACTGACTGCCAAAAAAATAGCAAGGATGGGATGTTCTTGCTTTGATGGATATTTGGGTTCCTCCCTTCTGGGTCTGGGATTTCCTTCGTTTATGCTTTTGTTTGCCCATTTTTCTGGCTACTTTGACATCGTCTATGGGAAGCAAAACCAATCGTTTTTCCCGATGAGATCGGGCTTCAACACGGTGCATCTTACCGTGGTTTTTGAAGAAATTTTGCTCTGATTTCTTGGTTTGCTCAAGCACGATGTTCTTGGTTGTGTTTTGGTTGGGTTACACTCTTCCCTTCACATTTGATGCAACCGGAGTATCCGACATCTTTTTCCAGCAATTTTGGAGGCATGACGGCGGGTCTGGGCAGATTTCTTTGGCAGCCTAAGAATTTTCTAGAAACAGGGGTTACAATACGGGAAGCACAGATCACTTGGACTTCACTAGGGGTGTTCACTAGTCGATTAGGCGGTTAATCGATTTTGATTTCTATCAATTTATAAAATTTTATGAGGAATCGAATAATCGATCGATAATATTATCAGTTTTACTGGTTCGGTTAGTATCGATTACGGTTGATATGTCGGTTATTACCGGTTACTATCTATAATTCATTTTAAATAAAAAATATAAATATAAATTCATATTAATATTAATATTATTTTTGAAAAATCAAAATCATCTCATAGAGATGAAAGATATTTATAGGCAAACTAAACCTTAAAAGAAAAACTGATATGCAATATGTAGTTTACTACTCACCTAGTGTTCATACTCGAATATCTTCACACGCCGTGTTAATATAAGGTAGGCCGGACCGGGTAAAGGAGTATATGTAGGATTATCGGCCTAAATAAATTGTTTAAGAGGATAATCCTATATTTGTACACAACCCAAAAATCACCTATAATGTGATGTATGTGAAGCAATGAAAATGTGCCCGTATTTTGTGCCAAAATCGACATGAAGACCTTTGGGCTTTTTCTTTGTTCTCAGAATAACTTGCAGTTCCAAAACAAATGATCTTCTGCTCCAAATTTTGATCTTTTGATGTTCTGGAAAACCTCTCCAGCCAGTTTCTGGTCTTGTGCTCCAAATTCCATCCATAATTGAGCTCCAAACTCTGTTTGAAATCCTTCGGCAGCCGCATCTGCAAAACTACAGCTAAAAACTGCAGTTTGAGGTGTGATCTTCCATCCAAGACAAGTGATAATGCCACCTGTAGTCCCTGCATTTGAAAGAGAAAATGAATGAGTAGCAGTCATTCATCATTATTCCTGAATCCGAATATCAGGAAGTCCCAATTTGTCCAAAGCAATAAGTCCTTTTGTTTCCTGATCAAGTTGATGAAAATAGAAGGATTTATTGCATTTTATGAATCTTGCATTTTTTGCAATTCTATCAGCAATTTTATTGGCTTGTCTGTTAGTATGTTTCAAATATTTATCTCTTAGTATGAAGTTTTTATACTATGAACCAAATTATAAAGTTCCCATTTAGACAAAATTGGGTTATTAATCATATTAACAGCTTGTAAACAATCTGATTCAAAAGAAGAGTTGATATGTAGCTCTTCTGCAACCTCTATTCCAAACCTAATTGCACACATCTCAACTTCCAAGGGTGATCTGCAATTCAGATAACATGTTTTGACCCTGATAAAATCACCATTAATAGATCTAATTATAATGCCTAAACCAGTATCACCTGAACATCAACATTAGTTTTAAAAGTTGTATCTGTTGGTTTATTCCAGCACACATGGTTAATAATAGGTTAGGTGGTGGTCTCAACAGTGGGATGATTCCAGAGATTGCCAAATCTATATCAGAGGGCTTAGTCATATAAACAGTTTTAGCCATGAATATCAAAAAGATCTCCTGCTTAATGTCTCTAACAATGTTTGGAACTGAAACTGGGATTCCTTCATAAATGAATTTGTTCCTAACTATCCACATGAACCAGCATACAAGAAAAGGGATAATAGAGATAGTAAGTTTGTGAACTGGAGAAGAAGCATTAACATGACAAATAGAAGAGAGTTTATCCCATATAATATCAAAGTAAGCAGGTATGAAGTGGATTAGAGGCAAAATTCGTTCTCGGACCTGAATGGCATTGGTGCATGAATTAAAGTAATGATCTAAAGAGTCAGTGCATTCACAAATTATACATTTAGAGGCAAGTGAGAAGCCAGACCATCTCAAAACATCATCAAAAGACAGTACATAGTTTAGAAGCTTCCACATAAAGACTGATATTTTCTTTGGAATTCTAAAGTTTTAGATTTTTGAGAGGGAAGAGATATTACCCAATGTATGTAATGAAATTTGGTATGCAGATTTGAAGTCAAAATTCCCTGTTGATCCTGGCTTCCAGATCAGTCTATCCTCTCTATGGCTGTAAATTGTAGCTCCATGTAAGTAAATAGCAGTATCAGGTGTGATAAATGGTAACATATGAGGTAGTAGCATATGTTTATTATTAATAAAATTGGCTATAGTAGAGACAGATGGTATTAGGTTAAAAGGGAATTGTTGAGTGCCAGCTTAATCAATAATAGGACCTCTGTCAGTCCAGTTTGAAAACCAGAAAGGACAAGAGCCTTTGCCATGAATTACCCTGGTAAAACTCTCAGCAATGTGATTAACTTCCTTAATCCTTTTCCAATTAGCACTTTTCCTATTTGAATCAGCTAGTGACCAGATGAATTTGGCCCAAAGATTACTAGCTAACTGGAATTTCCACCTTAATTTCAAGCTACAAGCTTGAATTATGGAGTTTAAGGATCTAAAACCTATTCCATTTTGGAAGGTTGGATGACATATAGTGTAAACCATATTTTCCAATGTTTTTTTTTTTGGTTTTTGATCAATCTCTCCCCCAAAAAAACTTCTCTCTATCTCTTTTACTATGTAAGAGGTAGGTTTTAGTAAAAACCAAATATGTTGTGGTATAAAATAAAGACATGCATTAATCCCTGTTATCTTACCTCCTACAGTTAGCCATTTATTTTTCCAATTGATAATTTTACTGTCTATTTGTTCAAGGATAGGTCTAAAGTACACATTTTAAATTCTACCTATAAATATAGATACCCCCGGATATTTGAAAGGCCGTGAACCAACTTTCATTCCAAGTATATGCTTGGTTTGATTAATTTTTGCTGCAGTGGCATGCTTGGTTAAGAAAAAGAATATGATTTTACATAATTTATTTTCTGACCACTTGTTTGTTCAAACACTTCTTAAAAAACTTTCATTTAAATTAAGTTAGTCATGGTGGCTTTAAGGAAAATGATAGTATCATCAGGATAGCTAAGATGTGAGATGGGGACTGAATTAGGAGGTAATTGATAATAATCAATCCTTTTAGTAGGGAAAATGAAAATAAGTGCTCTTAATAAACATTCAGTAAATAAATTAAAGAGAAAGGGAGAGAGAGGGTCACATTGTTTGATACCTCTTGTTGATTTGAAAAACCCTACAGGCTTCCCATTGATTAAAACAGAAAAGAAACATTTGATATATTCTTAAGGATTGTATGTACAAACTGTCCATGAAATTCAAAAGCAAGAAGGATAGAATTCAGAAAACTCCAACTAACTCTATCAAATGCTTTCATTAAGTCAAGTTTGATGATACAATTAGGTGATTTGTATTTATTGTCTAGAAATTTAACCATCTCTTGGAGGAAAATGACATTATCTGAAATATCTCTATTTTTCAAAAAAGCATATTGATTAGGGGAAATTAATTTACTCATGAGTGGTTTAATCCTCTCAGTAATAAGTTTAGAAAAGATCTTATTAGTGACATTAGATAATGATATAGGTCTAAAATCATTAAAATAAGAGGGTGTAGGTTTCATTGGAATGATAGTTATCCAAGTAGTAGAAGAAGATAAAAAATCATTTTCAGCTTTTAGAAGATCATGTGAAATGATATCCCATGATTTAATAAAAAAAGCTAGCAGAAAAACCATCTGGTTCAGGGCTACTGTTCTTATCTAAACTGAATACAATCTGTTTCAGTTCATCCATGCCTATAGGTTACACTAATCTCTTATTGTCCTCAGATTTAATAAGCCTGAGAATTTGTCCTAGGAAACTAGAATAATACTGACCTGCTGATGGATTAGGATATTCACTTAGTAACTTTTAATAGATGTTAACAGCTTCCAGTTCAATTTGTTCAATATTTTCTAGCCAAACCCCTTGAGAGTTCTTCATTTTAGTGATTTGTAATCTACTCCTTCTTTCCTTAACAGTGTTATTGAAGTATTTTGTGTTATCATCCCCTTGAGCTAACCATTTAACCTTAGATTTCTGTTTCTGGAATTTTTTCTGTTCTTTAAGAGCTCTTATTAAATTTACCCTACATTTGTTAAGTTCAATTAGAGTAAGCTGAGCATGATACTGATCATATTGTATTTCACCAAGTCTGAGACTCTCCTCTGCCTTATCAACATTTGTTTCAATATTTCCAAAGGTTAACTTATTCCATGTTTTAATCACCTTTTTTTTAAATTCTAACCAATTTGAGATAAAAACCTAACATACCTATTTAGGGAATTGGAATTTCCCAGCTAGATTTTATTAGAGGATTGAATCAGCTCTATTATACCATACATTAATAAACCTAAAGGGTTTAGGAATTGATGGTGTAGAAGAAGCTATAGATAAAAACATAGGGGCATGGTCAGATGTCTGTCTATTTAGAATCTGAATAGAGGAATTGGGGAAATTTGATATCCAATCAGTTGTACATAAACCTCTATCTAACATTTTTTTTTATGTTGGTTTCCTTAATCTTAAATTGGACCATGTAAGCATATTACCTACAATATTAATTCCCTGTAACTCTTTGTTATTAATAAATTGATTAAAATAAAAAAATGTTGGCTTTATTAGGATTAGCTGGACCTCTATATTCATAAACAGAAGTAATAGTATTAAAATCACCAATGAAAAGGGCATTTGGAGTCTGAAGGGATAACAGGTCAGGCCATAGAGTTAGTCTTTCTATTCTAGTTCTTAGTCCATAGATAAATATAGCTTCCATAGAAATATTTAGTAGTGGACTAGAAATTTGAACAAAAAAGAACTGTTGATGATCCAGATTAAGATGAACCTGAATATTATCCTTTCATAATAACCAAATTTGGCCAGTATCAGAGTGCATAAAATTAGAATAACCAAGATCTAGCATACAATTGTTACAGGAGTTATTGCCATGCATAGGTTCTATGATGCACAATAAATGAAAATTATGTTTTCTAATTAAGCTCTTAATTTTTAAAATAGAAGTATCCATACGTTAAAAAATCTCAACTTAGAGGTTGTACAATTCATAATTCACCTGATTTTGAGCTTCTAGTTGATGACCTGAGCATCATTTTGTTAAGTTGTGTGAAATAGTTAGATTTCTTAGGTTTGTTTTTACCTACTGGGAGGTTCAGAGGCTTGAGAACCGTGGTTACCTGATTATGACTTACCTGAGCCTCTGAGCTAACATCAGCAGTACTGGAAATCTGAGCCAAAGAGTCTGCTTCATCCAATTGAATCAATGGAATGAATCTGTTTGATACATGTCTATCTTGAGAGTGGTAAAATTTATTAGTATCAAACAATGGTGAAAATAATCGTGTACTCTTACTTGAGATGATACGGTTATCATCTTTAGCATAACATGATCTTGGTTTAGGTTTATCAGTAATGAGAAGTGAAGAGTCAAGGGAGCCAGTTAGGGGGATAAGAATAGAGAAGATAGGGTTGGAAAGGCTAGTTTTAGTATGTGGTGGTGTTTGGCTAATGCTGGACTTTTTGTTAAGGCTTGAATTAGAATTCTGTGGTGGTGAATTACTAAGGCTGGGATTTTTGGGTTGAGGGGAGGTTGATTTGGTCATGTACAAGTTGGGATTGTTTGTAGGATTGGTGAAGACAATTAGTGAGGCTGGGGCAGTATCAATAAGAGGGTTAGTATCAGCAATGTAAGTGACATTAGTTGTAACTTCAATGGAATCCATTACAGGCTTAGAAATAACCTGCTTGTTTGAGACTATTTTAGAGGGAACTACATCAAAGGAGTGACCAGTACGATTCCAAGTAGGTTGGTTCAGGCTGGGATTCAAAATTCTACAATTGTTCATAGTATGGCCTATCTTAGAGCAGTGTTGACAATAAACTGGGAGTTCCTCATATTCCACATTGAACTTTTTGTTGGTAGATAAAGTTCCTAACCTAATTGTGTGCTTAATAGGCTTAATCAAATCAATTTCAACACATATTTTAATAACATATGGTCTAGTTAAGGCCGCTGTTGCAGCATCTTTTTTCATATAAGAACCTAGAGCATTTCCAATTGCAGTAATGGAAGAAGTATTATAGTAATAGAGAGGAGGGTTTCTAATTGTTACCCAAACCGGGACAATTGAAGACTCATTGTTGGGGGGGGGGGGGGAATCTGGAGTCCACTTGAGGATTTTGATGATTGCGCCATTGAAGCTCCAGACACCCTTTAGCCAACACCTCTGGTAGTCCTGGGCTTCTTCAAACCGAATCAACACATGTTTATAATCTAGAGCTCCCAATTGATACTTCCCGTTGAATCCTGCTGTCTTGAAGGAATTATGCAATTGCTCCATAGTTGGTTTCCCCTTCAAGTATTTCCCAATCAGTGCGTTGGAGTAGTGCTCAACCAGGGCTTGGATTTTGCCTTCGCTGTAAAGGACAGAAGCTTCTCCCAAGTGTTGAGTCTTGGGATTGAGATCAGGATTGTTGGGAAGGGAGACATTGAGTGGTTGAGTTTTTTGTTTTGGATTGAAGAACATCTAGTAAACTTTTTGTTCCCCCTGGAGGGGGTATGGTAGCCATTGGCGCTGGTAGGAATTCGGCCGTTATAGCCGTTATCAGTGAAGGGGCAAAGTTTGTTAGAGAGAAGGCAGAGAAATGAGAGAAAAAAAGGATGAGAAGCGGAGTGGAGTTGAAATTCATATTAATATTGATTAGGAGTTAGATCCGCAAAACTCAGAATAAAAGGTAAAAAATATAGGAATTGGATAATTGTGTTGTATAGGAGTTGAATATTTTTTTCATTTAATATTAAAATTGTATATCATTGATAATTATTAGTGTTTGACACAATTATAAATTACATCGACTTTTGTTTGTATAATTATTTGTTTTGGTCATAATTATTATTTAAAGATACATGGGCTAATAATATGGAGTTTAAAGAATTACTTAATCTGGATTAGTAATTTAAAATTTTGTTATTGGGTTTCTGATCAAGACTCAAAATTTAATAAATTAATTTTTGGGTTGAAATTAATTAATTAATTGATGTGATATAAAATCTATTGTTGGTTATTCGATTAGACCGATTACCAAATAATAAATCCGATAAAGGAACCGATTAACTGACATAACCGGATAACCTTAAACAAATTTACCTACTAACAAATTAATCGATAAATCGAATTACATATCGGTTCGGTTTCGATCTTTCCAATTTTTTTTAAGAGCCCTAGACTTCACCTCGATTGCTTTGCTTAGTTTTTCTCTTCATTCTTCTTCGGCATGGTGCTCTCGTTGGCCGTGTTTTGCTGGGTTTAATTTCGCCCACAAAGATCCGATGAAGATTGAGGCCAAATGGTGTGTTTTCCGGCAAGTTTTGGAGCACACTGGCAAACTGAGCAGCTTTGGGTGATTCGGACGTGTAGCGGGAAGTTTTTCCGGTCAGCATCCTCCGGCAAAACAATTCGGGTCGCGCAGTTGGATAGTGCAACCCGCAAAAGGTGAACAGAGTCAAAACGCTATGCTTTCACCTGGGTCGACAGCCGGGTTCTATGACACAAGGTGTTTGGAAACCGGGTTTGATGACCCTTAGGGCTTGTGAGATTTGGGCCGAGTTTTCTCCATTGGGCTGACATGTTTTTTGGGTTTTCTGGGTTTTACAATCGGGTCTGCATTGGCTTTGAATTATGGAAGACTTGGGCCGAAAGTTCCGAAGTGGTTCGAGTAATATGACATCGGCTGGGCTAATTGGAGGACTTTTGCAGCTTGAATGAATATTGCTTCCGAAATTGGGCTGAAAAGCTTGCTTTATTTGGCTGAATTTGAGTAATACCTATTCTTTACCAAAGTTACTCAAACATGCAACTTTCCCCAAATTCCCTCAAAGGTATGATTTCTAGATTCTCTAGATTACTTTTGTTTTTGTCTTCTTCCTTAAAATTGTTATGCATATGGTTTGTGAATGTGTTCTTTGTTTTCTCTTTTGAAGTTCCTATGGATTAGGGTTCTAGAGTATTGAAATTTTAGTATTATGTTCTCCCCTGTTAATGTGGCCCATCCTTTTGGTTTAGGACCTTTATTTTCTCCGGATTTCTTCCATTCTTAATGCATCTTCTAGGTTTGAATGCGACGTCGCTGGTACTTCAATCCTACTTCGTTTGGAGCGATCGTCGTGCGACGTTGCTCACTCATATTTTCTATTGTTATTATTGTATGAGACGTGACACTCTTCTCGGTTAACCAATCGGTTATGTCGAAGGATGAGTGACGTCGCTTAGACATGTCAACCATGCCATTATTTTAGACTGAAGTGTTAGCAACGTTGCCCATACATGTCGGCCGAGCCAGATTTTTTACCAACATGTATGTGTGACGCCTGGTCGACTAAAAAGATTAATTGAACCAATTCCTATCGAACCATTTACTATCTATCATAATATTTATCATCTGTGACAATATGAATTTCAGGAATCAAGGCTAACAATGCTGGTTTGAATAGTCATTCCCCTTTTAAGGTGAGCGATTTTTTGTTTAGATTTAAATTCCTTTTATATGATTACTTATATTTTAATTTAATTTTTAATAATTTCATTGACCAATGAAGATCCGTAGCGGTTCGTATGAGGATTGTCAACGGACTACATTTGGCGATATCATTCCACACTTTGTCAAAGCTCTTACCCAGATAAACTTCGGTTCAATTCCTATTTTGGTAAGTCCTACCTGTTACACATTTATTTTATTTTCAATTAAATTTTTTTGTAGATTACTTTCATAAGTACTAAATGTGGTTTTTTGTTTATAATTTAGTACGTCTCTAGCCCGATTGTGGAACTCCTACCATCGGTCAAGATGCCTGTTTCGCTTAGGTGCAACGAAAGGGAGTATCACATGCACTACTCGAGAACAGGAGGCTCAAGACCTTGACCCCAAAGGGTTTTAGCGAGTTTCTTGATGCAGAGGAACTCAGGGTTGGGAACATGCTCTACTTTGAGCTGCTAGATGGTTGTGGGCCCATAACTTTTAATGTTATCGTTCTTCCCCCCAAATTTTAGTTGTGCTGCTTAGACTTTTGAACATTTGTTAAAAAATATATATTTAAATTTGGAACATTATTTATTGAATGTTATTGATTCCTTAATATTTAACTTAACATATGAAAATGGTTTTAATATTACAATCATTCACAAAACTATAAAAAAAATTGTGTGTAATGAATAATTTGTTTAAATCATTCCGATAATAGCAAATATTTGTTGCCACCAAAATTTTAAAATAAATTCAAACTGTTGACCGACTGGCTGATGGGCTGAAATTGTTAGACCCATATAAACGTGTGACGTCGGTCATGAGTCGATACCTTGTCGCCTAAACCGACATTGGTGCAATGTCACTCCATACTAGGTGGACATCAAAAGGGACTAAAACTACGCCGTTCCAAAACAGATATGAATATAGGAACTCTCACAATCAGTTCAAGCTTCTCTTCACAAGTTTTTTGCAAATTCCAACAGTCCCCATCTCTCCTCTCTTTTCAAAGGTATGGTTTTTATACTCTTCTAACACCCACATTTTTGTAATTTTTTTACTTTACATTGTTCAATCTATGGTCTGCGAATGTGTTGTGTTTTTTCTAGTTTTTATTCAGATTTTTTAGAGTTTGTAATTTCCTTGAATGTAAACATAGGTACTATGTTTTGGTATGTTTATTTTAAAAGTTTCTATTGTTTAAGCAACATTTTTTTGGGTTTCTGTGTTTTTCCCATAGCTTCCTCTGATACATGCGACATCACTAACCTCTCTGTTACCAGCCGGTTTATGCGAGTAACGTGCGACGTCATACATTATTTCTAGTAACATGTTCTTCAATATGACACATAACACCTATGTCAGTTTGACCTTCGGATGAACCAAATTTTTATCAATGTGGCATATTGACATTTAAGTTTACTTCAACGTTGTATAAACAACCTTGTTATTGGATTGGTCATGTATTCGGTATGCCGACTACAGAGCAACGTTGCTGGTACATGTCGACCAGACCACTGATTTGGACCGACATGTAGATGCGATGCACCGACAACGTCGCACCATGTATTTCCTAGTCTAGTTTGCACTTAGCATTTTCATTTTTGATTCATAACTAATGGCTGGCGAAGGATCGTCAAGTTACCTCTTTTTCTCAGTTTTTTTACCATTTTACATATATATTTACTAATACATCTTCACACTCTATAACAATTAATATATATTTTTTTTTTTTCATACAGTTCTCTGCACAACGGAGCAACCCAGAGCCTCTTGTGTTCGACCTTGAACAACAAACAATGGCTACTGATAGCTCACGTTCCACTGCATTCTAAAGCAGCAGTTCTTTGGGAAAAACTCAACTTTGGTAAGGCATTTAAAATTAAAATTATTTGTTTTAAATTTCCTATCAAATATATGTGTGTATATATATATTTCCAATCAATATTGTTTTGGTGACTTAGTAAATCCCGAGGGACATTGTACAACTCTATCTGAATGACAAGACCCCCCGTTATGCTGAGATGCTATAGGGCAAAGTGGAAAATGAGAAATTCGGAGGGTAGGATCAAGGCCCTGTCCACAAAGAGTTTTGGTAAGTTCCTTACCGGAAACCGCCTACACATTGGGGACAACTTGTTCTTCGAGGTCATAGAAGCTGGGGGATCGATTGTCTTCAAGGTCATCATAGTGCAGCTGATTGAGTTGTAATTTCTGTTCTTTTGGAGCTAAAACAATTCTTAATCGAATTTATGAAGTAATTGTAAGGATATTTTCATGACTACTGTTTTTCTAATAGTTTAATTAACTTATTTGAACAAATGACTGTATGTTCGATTAGATCCGTGGATAAGTTTAAAAACCATTTTCAACAGTACCATTCAATAAAATTTTCTTCAATCATTGAAAAAATAAATTTTTAGACCGAAGTCAATAACTTTCAAACAACTATAACCTATAAAAGTTAACTGAGGTAAAACAAAAGAAAAACAACAATCAAGTAGAAAAGACGTGGGAACTTACTATATGACTGTGTGAAAGAAGTGGTTTGTTATGAGTGAAATGTGGATTATGGGACATTGGGAGAAGATAGAGACGCCAAAATGAGGAAAAACGTACAACCATGTCTTTCTTTTTTCCTTCTTTTCTACCACCGTCAAATTCTTCAGTTGTTGGTTGTTGTGATTTTCCCTCTTATTCCTCCATTTACAACTGTAATATAACAAAACTCATCTTTTTAAAAAATAATAATTAAGGAATACTTTCTCTTGTTTCAAAGTCAATCTTTTTCAACTTTAACCTTTAAAAGATCTATCATTTACATAACTGCGACGTCGAGCGTCCATCGTATTAAATGTCGGTGAAAACAATTTATAAGGGGATTTCGGCAGGCCTTTTTATACAACATATGTAACGTCGCACGCTATTCGGTAGGATTATTTACTTCGTCTCTTTAACATTTTACTTTAGTTAATATAATAATCGAGGTAAAAAATATATTATTTACCTCGGTTACTTTTTAGCCGAGGTAAAAGATATTATTTACTTCAAAAATAAAAATAACAGTGGTAAACGAACTTTTTACCTTGGTTATGTGACCTAAACCAAAAAACCTAGGTAAAAGGGCCAAAGTAATAG
Source organism: Rubia tinctorum (assembly GCA_032355605.1). Taxonomy (NCBI): domain Eukaryota; kingdom Viridiplantae; phylum Streptophyta; class Magnoliopsida; order Gentianales; family Rubiaceae; genus Rubia; species Rubia tinctorum. Next base: position 8,148 of record JAULKM010103258.1, on the reverse strand, counting down.
ACCATTTTTCTTGTAATGTTTATTATCTTGCTCTTGCATGCTTTGTAAGTTGTAAATAAACCCCCACCCAAAAACATTTTTTGAAACATTGACTATTTCTGACATGCAATCAAATTGACGACCTGATTGTGAGTTCTACGTAGTTAACTTTTAAATTCCTAGAATCTCTGTGGGCGATCCCGGACTTGCCACTATCTACCTCTTTGGTAGTTTAGCAGTAAGTACAGGAGCAACAACATAAATCTTATCTTTGATCTTCCAAGCGCTCTGCAGGTTAGTTTGATCTCCCGTGAAAAGGTCGATTTACTAGCGACCCCGCGGAGTGCAGATCAACAACCAACAACATATGCCTAAATATTTCTATCCCCATGTTGATCTTCCTATCCTCAATTATGTAATAGAATAATATGAGGGTGGTATAGTTAGGCTCGGTTATGTGTCCACTCGAGGGAACCAAACTTCTAGCAATGATCTTATAGGAGATACGTTAGTCAATAGTTAAATGAGTTAGACTAAAAGTTTTCAGCTCCACCGTATTGCGTCAAAAATACCTCTCACTAAATTCCATAAGGTCAATGTAAGGGTAATCTACATGTAATAGCCACTCCTCCCTATGGTACACATCTTCCAAAATACTTTTCACATCCTCCGGAAAACACTGTAAGGGTATTATAATAATTTATTAATAGTCCATTGGCTAATATTAAATCCCCCCAACTCTAGTCTCGTAGTCCCCATTTTCAATTTCATGCAAATTCGCGTAAAATTGACAAGTCAAATCAAAGTAGATGCCTTCGATACACGAAAGCAACCTTTCAATATGTTGTTCATTGAAATTCGATAGGGGGGGTTGGCCAATCCTATTTATAGGTATTCACTAACGTCCACAATATAACAATCAACCCCTTATCACGCAAAGCCTCATATCGAGTTTGGGAAAAAAAGCGAGACGAACCTTGTTTTATCTACGCGAGGATTATGACTGGTGGATTGATATCCAGCTATTCCGTGGCTTGCTCCTCCTCTATCCATGCTTTTATTGTGTAGATTTTTGTAATTAGGGGGTCTGGATCATTTGCAACCTTTTTAAGGAGAAGGTTAGGGTTTTTAATTACGGGGATTTGGATGAAAATGACCATTCCTCTATTTTTTACTTTTTAAATATTGTGACGTATTTTAGAGTTTGGAAAGTAAAATTCGGCTTTTAGTAATTAAGAGCCAAAAAGCTTCATAGTTCGAAAGCTAATTAATCCAAAAAGGCTCGCTTTGTTCGAACTGAGAGAGGATAGGAAGGATACCAGAACTCGGAAGTACCATTTCTGAGTTCATAAACTCATTCCGCTGTTCTAGTCATTTAGAGCCGACCCTTTTCCAAGCTCATAAGCTCGTCTGTTCCTAAAATGCAAAGCGAAGACAAGCTTCTATGCTCGGAAGCTTGTCTGCTCTTTTGGTCATTTTTCCAAAACTGATTGCAATGTTACAAAGCTATATACATTCCATTAGGTTCTAAACCATGACTAACAAGTTCAAAAAACCTAGTTCGCTTGGCCAAAATTCATTAAAAACGAGTGAATCAATTAAAATCAATAAGTCAACTCATCCAAATCATATTCTAAACGAGAGAATCAATTCTAAAAAAACATAAAATTCCAAATTGATATCAAATCTATGTAAAAACATAATCCTATCATTCCACACATCTTCACACATAAAAATTATCCCTATTACACTTCTTCGAACATCGCTTCAATGTTCGAGTCTTCCGCCTCCTCTTCCCCCTTGAGTTTGGTCTTCCGCCTCCACTTCACACTCCATATTTTGGTCTCTAGAAACGATGACATTCCCCTCATTCTTTCCTGCATCACCATCGTCATCACCATCACCTTTGCTCTTGAAGAAGACCAGCTCAAAGTTCGCTGACTCTTCATCTTTGCTTAATTATAGGTAAATGCCTTGGGATTCCATGAATGCCATATGCTGTGTATGTGCTTGAGTCAACATATCATGGGTCTCGGTCATGTCCAGGAGAAAACAGTTAAAATACTTGCTTAGCCTTGATTTCTATTAGCCCAACAAAAAAACATAACTAACAAAAAATACAGCCTTGCATTCTATCTTGTCAAATAAACACAACCAACAAAAGATAAATTAAATTTTAAATTTATCATACAATGAAATAACTAAAATAAGCTAGTATATACACATGAGAGCTCAATGCCTCGGCTCTATCAAGGGTGGTGTTGTGAGACCTCTTAGCACTCTTCACTACTTGACCGGGAAGTGGCTTGTACTCCAAATTATTATCGTAGCCGATTCTAAACTTTTTTGTTGGAACCAACCCTTATCATAATAAACCATGTGGAGAGCCCTATCATGTGGCTGTACTCCAGCTTTCTTGAGCATAGTTGTGATTAGACCATCGTACAAAATGTTATTCTTTTTTTGTTCGCAGCCTTCAGCATGAATGAGATTATGGTGTAGCTGGGATTTATCCCAATCCCCTCTATAACATAGTAAAAAAACATTAGGTTCGCAATCTTCGGCTCGCAAGTGTGCCACTCGTTGGAAAAACATTCAGACCAATTCACTCATAAATGAGACGTTACTCAACTGTCAACACGCTAATTTCATAGTGTTCCGCTTACCCTGCAGTAGCCTTTACCCTCTTAAAATATATTTTGCCATCGCGACCAAACATAGTGGGATTGCATTTGTTATAGACGACCAAGACTGTGTGTGGTATTCTGGGGGACCATGGAGATCATCGGGTCTTAAATTTTTGGGGGTGATGTAGGGGCAATCTATGACTGCATTAATTGCACATTTAGTCACTGCAATCATTTTCCATTAACCGTTGTAATATCATGATTGTTCTTACTTTGATCCAGATTGGCATAATTGTATAACCTCATCAACCTGTACAGGCTCACACATACATAACAATTTCTCTAAATATTGAACATTAAACCGGGCAAGCAAATAATATAGCCCTAAATCACCAATATGACTAGCTAATATAGCCTTACAATTAATAACCCTTTTCTTTGAGAAATCTACATACCTCTGCTCAGCATGGTCATTTAAGAATTTTGGGGATGGATTAATCTTCGTGAACATGCGATGACTCTGGTAGCTCGCCTTTAACCTATGTCTTGTGCTTTTATGGATCATTGTCAGTTGGTGATGTGTTTGTGAATTAGAGAAATCCTAATCTAGGGTTTGTAATTAGGGAAATTGAAATGGGAGAATGTTGGGTGTTTTCTAATATGCCCATTTTTGTAACCCGATTTTTATTAATAAACACTACTTCAAGCTTGGAGTGGTTTGTTCCTTATTTTTCGAAGAGCAGATCATCTTACGTGCTCGGAAGATGCTACTCCACCCATATCTGAGTTTAGAATTACTTTTAGTCACCAAAAAAAGGTTAAAAGGGGGGGGGGGAGGGGATTAAAATTCCTAGCAAATTTCCTCCCATTTTTCACCTCGAAAAACCTCCCAAACCTTACCTTCAATTCCATTTCATATCCACTCTAATATTTTAGCAAAACTTTATTTGAGGTATGTGTTTATCATGTATTTCATCATTTGTCTCTTCTATTCCAAATTCTATACCTCCATTTTTTTTGTCTTGGGATTTGTTATTCTTCGAGGAACAAGGTATGAATTAGAATTTCATCCCATTTGGTTTAAGAAAAGGTTAGTGTTTCTCTTCATTTGAGAGTTAAGGTTTACACTTGTTGAAACCAAACGTTGAAAATGAAAGGGATTAAATAGTTTGTCAACAAAGGTTTGTGATCTTTTTTAGTTCTATGTTGTGTGGGATTCTTTTTATTAATTCCATTTGTGTATTGTATAAGGGTTTAGGTTGCTTAATGGGTGTGAATGAGTAAATGTTGCAATTGAATGGAAATCCTAGGTTTTTTCTTGGTTCATTGATCTATCTAGGTATTTTTTTATTAATTCCATTTGTGTATTGTATCAGGGTTTAGGTTGCTTAATGGTTGTGAATGAGTAAATGATTCATTTGAATGGAAATCCTAGGTTTTTGCTTTGTTCATTGCTCAATCTAGGTAATTGTGTGATTAAATAATAGGTTTATTACTTCAATTTTATTGATTAAATTAGAAGATTATATATTTTGAGCAAGGTTTATTGATTTAATATCAATTGTTTGTGATATGTGTTGTGCATGTCATTTGAGTAGGGTTTAAGTGGACATTTGGTTTCCTTATATATGAAATGTTTGGTATTTTATAAATAGAATTATAATCAAGCTAGGTTTAGTAATGTTTTTGTTTATTTGCTAATGTAGCATTCAAAATGTCTAGGAAAAGGACTCGTGAAGATGTTTTACTTTTCCAAAATGGAAATATCCCAACACCAAACCATGGTATGGATGAGGATGAAGGATCCGAGGTTGTAGAAATAGCACGAACTCATTTTAGAACATTAGAACCTACAATGGCTAGGAAAGAGTTAATCTCATTGATAATCAACAAGTCGGGAAAGTGTTTGTTGGCATAACGTGCTAAATGGTCTAGTTGGATTGCAAAGGTTGGTAGGACAAGGGTAATCATTCGCTATGATAGTTTCCATGGTATCCCAAAAAACTGCAAGTACACATTATGGATGGAGTGCACGGTATCGTTAGTGAGGTTTTATTTCCCAACTTATCTTTAATTTAATCGTTAAATTAACTCCCCATTGACTCTAAGTTGTTGAAAAACCTCATAGAGGACATTTGACATTGAAGCATCAAACATGGGTGATTTGCGAAATAAGGCTATGTTTATGATGTCCAAGAGTTAGCGTACATAAATACAATTTTTCAAGAGACTACATTTTAGCAATAAAAGAGGTGATTGTCCGTGGCTAATTTACACTCACATTGAACCGGAGAGTTGGCAGATCCGTAAGAGAAGTGCCTTGGAGGATAGGGATAACATTAGTAAAAACTAATTTCTAATTTTAAAAGTGTTTGGATATACATGTATATAGTGATGACATGACTCTAACATCCTAACTCAGGTATGAGGGAAGAAAAAAAACACATTGCTACGAAGAATGTAATTTCTCACCAATTGAGTAGTGGGGATTATAGCTTGGTGGAAATCAAGATAGTGAAAGAACGTCTTGAAAGAGATATGCAGATTGCAATCGAGGGAGGGATGACCGAAGATGAGGCAAGAGCTCTGGTCCAAACGATCGATGTTGATGACATTTAGAGATACAGTCTATTCCTAAAAGGCCGAAAAAACAAAGACAGTGTTTATGTCAAGGAAGATTCAAAAAGAATTGTTGAAAGACTTGTAAGTAAAAGTTTAAGTAAATATTTTATTCTTTTGGACATATTTTTGTAAATCACGTACTAACAAATACTTTAATTATTTTGTACATAGGAAAAATTGAAGAATGATCAATTTCAAGGGCAATTCATTCCAACGGATAAGCACGACGTTCTTTGTGAAGCTACGGAAAAACTCGACCACCCAGACCGTGCCAGGGGCGTGGGTGTGTTCTTGACCCAACGAGAGGCGTTTGGCAGTGCACGGTCCTACAATAATGCAGAATCCTTGTGAATCCACACATTACAAAAACAAGCGCTACTTCATGACAAACAAATTGAGCAATAAGACATTCTAATTCGTAAGTTGGTCAAACACACCGGGCTTGTTCTTTCAGATAGTTCAGAGGATTTAACGCCCAATTGGACACCGCTATCAAGGGGGTCAAGCCATTCTCCTAGAGATGTTGAGGTCAATCGAGAGACAATTGTTCAAACCCGCCAACCTCGACAATTCCATCCTAGAAAGTAAAAAAAAGCTACATATTTTATTTTATGCTAAATGTTCTTAGGAATTATTTCCGTCTGAATTTATAAATCATGTCTGTGTTAGCTATCATTGATTAAGACATCGACGGTAGACTACTCCATGTAGCCGATGGATTTTTTCATGAGAAAATGAAACAACATACTTAATACCTATTGCGGATGGTATTTCTAGGGTTTCATTGGAGAATCCATTGATGTTGGGTGCTTCTTTACCAATCCCGTATGAATAATAAAAGAAATTTGAGTCTACAAGGGGAATGTTCCTTCTTTGGCCTAGATGACTTATATAAGCCGATCCTGTGAGGGATCGACACTTGTAGGAAACACGACATGCATCACCTAAACTGGTGAAAACAACATCAAGAGCAGTCAAAGAACCACCCAAATGGATCCCAACAACACCAACTAAGTTTAGACCTCCAGTTGCAAGAGTACACATCCTTAGAGACTCATCTCACTTCGAATGGGTGTTATACAATTGGCTTCAACAGCATGATCAAAACTCAACATACACATTCTTGGTAAATTAATGTGAAAAAAATCTCTATTTTAAAGGTACATGTTATTTTTACAAATAATCAAAAGAAGGGATGGATTCGATACACGTGCCTGGTGAAGATTCAAGAAATTGGTTGTACAAAACAAGAGAGGATCGACTACATTTGCTAATTCCTAGGCCGGACGGATAAGAAGTTTTTCATTGCACCATAGATTGAAAGGTTAATGGGAGGCCATCTTTATGTCTCTCAAAGATAGTATTTTATAGGCCCTAATTGCGGCTAACTACTAGAAAGTAGATAGTAGCAAATCAGGGTTGTCCTCGAGGAAAATGGGGTTTTATCGAGTGATAAGATTAATTAAAAGCACATGAAGAAGTCACCCTGCATGTGTGGTAACCAAGTTGGGGGGTTTTTATTTTAGAAAACACTACGAATACTTTAAATAGCTAAATTAACCAACAATTAGAGAAAACAATACAACTACGAGCACACTAGCATGAAAGATGTGATTAAGATGATAACGAGTCTTGGGCGCAATTGGTTTACATTTTTAGTCATCCTTTGATCATCGATTATTTAACCTATTTTTATGAATTAATCACATATTGTGGAGAACTTATCAACACCTTTCGGGTGAAGATATTTCTCGCCTCTCCTCGGTTATAGTTAGAGTGGGTGATTGGTGCCACACAATAAACCTTACCCTCGGGTCACTCTAAACGATCGGCGTCATAGACTTCCCCGAGAATAGCAATACACTTGGAGAACCAATACAACTAACACAATATCCTACAAGCGAGAAATATCGGGATAACACAAACATATCTACTAATAATGACTACGAGGATCGGCCTTCATGCTAATCGTTATTAGTGAGCTGCATTGATAATACTAATCTAAATCATGCATTAGCTACATAAGAAAGCACAAAATATACTTGATAATAAAAGCACAAAATATGAGAAATCAAATCTCACAAATTGATATTAGAAATACTAACCAATTGCTCCCAAGAGTATATTTAGCCCAGATTAGCTAAACCTATAACAAAAGCACAAAAATCCATGGTAAACATAGGAGATATGATGAAGGAGTAAATGCAAACTAGGGTTTTGAAGGTAGAAAATTCTTTGTCTTCAATGGGGGAGAGAGATGGGTATTTATAGTCTAGGAATTAAAAGAGAAAAGCAACAAAATGGGCTGTTGAACCCTTAGTCACTGACCGTGCTAAATTGAGATTGGTCGTGTACACGGACCGTGCCAAATAGACACTGACCGTGACAAACTCTCTGCCCATCTTCTACCAATTTCCAGAATAATTGGCATTCTCTTCAAAATTCCATCGTTACAGGTGAACTGCTGATCCGTTTTGAGAGTTCTTGCAGTCAATTTTATAGTTCTCGAAAAGACAAATTCAATGGTACCAACCTTAGAGGTTGGTTCTTCTTGGATTATTACCATATCATGGTTCAAACTTCCGGTTCATCCGCATCTTTGTCTTCCTTCTCCAACCCTTTTATCTTTTACCACATTTTGACTCACGGCCTTCAATCTTCTACCATACTTGCGAATGGTCTTCAATAAAATACTCCAAAGTTCTTACGAGAAATCTAAAAATTAAGCTCACAAAAAGGAATCTAGATGCTCATAAGCACCGAAAATCCTTCATACTCAAAATAGGTTACAAACTAAAGGATTTAGATACGAAAACCAAAAATGGTTATCTAAAACCCTTATAATGTAAACCTACATAAATCTAGCAATCTTCCAACAAAAAGATAACAAAAGAGATGTTAAATGCTTCGGAAAATACAT
>JAULKM010103247.1:0-25307 GCA_032355605.1 Rubia tinctorum | reverse complement strand
CCCGACTTGCCAATCTATCTACTTAGTTGTATTTAGTGAGCAAATTGGGCTTAAAAATAGTATCTTTGAGAGGTACGGCGACGACCTCCCATTATACATGAAATGGCGTTATAAAAAAATCCTAGTTGATGAGCGCCAGACTGAGCAATCTCATCCCGAGGAAGAGTAATCTTATCCCGAAGCTGGGCAACCACATTTCCTTGGCAGTTCTTCATCCTCCGGATCATCTCACACGTCAAGATGTTGATAGTTTTATTTTTATTCTTCTATTTGATGTACCAATTTGTTTTTTGGAACTCTTGAAGTAGTACTTTCATACTGACTCATATTTTGTGATTTAGTTTTTTCGCTATCTATCAACACAAGGTGTTGTGCTTTTTGCAGTTCCTTTTGTTTATTTGTTTATGCATACAAGAGTTCTATTACTTTCGTGTTTAATTTTTTGATCCTTCACCATGCAAGGATTTATGGCATATGGCTTGTCTTCATTGCTAGAATATTTTCCTATTTTGCAAGAGCTATAGCTTGCAGAAATAGGGTTTCGTATTGTGCAAACTTGCAAGATCTATTGCTTGATTTTATCGCATTTGTGGGCATATTTGCCTTTTTGAAAGATCTATATCTTTCTTAGTTGAGTTTAAGAAGTTCCAAGGCCTATGGCTTGGGAACTCGGGAACTTGTATTGTGCGAACTGCAAGATCTATTGCTTGCTTACTTCTCTATTTTTGTAGGCATATCTGCCTTTTTGCAAGATCTATAGCTTGCCTAATTGATTTTACGAAGTTCCAAGGTCTATAGTTTGGGAACATGAGAGCTTGTATTGTTTAAACTGCAAGATCCATTGCCTGCTCGTGTTGCTATTTTTGTAGGCATATTTGTCCTTGTGCAACATCTATAACTTACAAAAGTAAGATTGCGACATTGTATGATCTAAAGCTTGCAAAGTCAAAAAGTAGTAAGTTGTTGCTTCGCGTTTAGCCAAACTCAATTGTTTTTTATGTGCCTTAGTTAGCTATTATTAAGAAAATATCAGTGAAGGACATGAAAAGTATGTTGCCCCCAAAGACACATTTTTATATTTAATATGTACGGCTACGATAATATCGCTTTTAAAATAAAACAAGGACACGAACATCACCAATGATCATCTCATGGCTCCAATGCACTTGGGTTTTTCCTACCCTTCTCCTTGGGTTTTTCCTACTTTCCTCCTTGGACGTTATGCATAAATTTTTTAAGATTAATCACATGCCAAGTGTTGGGGACGCTACTGCCATCCAATCTCTCTAGCTTAAAGCATTTGGACTGGTGCGCTTTAACTATCTTGTACGGGCCTTCTCACTTTGGGCTTAACTTTTCTTTCTTTTTTGCCAGGCTTGCTTAATTTTTTTGCAGAACAAAGTCACCAATTTGGAATTGCGTCTCCTTGACCTTCTGATTATATGCTCTAGCTATATTCTCTTTATATTTTTCCTCCGTGATCGTCCAAATCCAACCTCATCATTTCGGGATTGTCGGCTTCCTTTTATTCTCTTACTCGATGGCTTGAATTCCGAATTTCTACTGGTATTATTAATTCATGGTCATAGACTAGACTGTATGGTGTTTCTCCCGTTGGTTGTCGAACTGTTATTCTATACGACCATAAGGTATTGGGTATCTCGTCCACCCAACCAATTCACTTTCCCTCCAATTGTTTTGGATACCCTAAACTATGGATCTGTTGGTTACTTGCACCTGACTATTTGCTTGGGTGGGTTATCAATGTGAAATTTTGTGCAATCCATAACTTCGAGCACTATTCTGTAAAGGCTACACTTGTGAACTGTGTGCATTGTCTGCGATGATAGTTTGTGGTACCTCAAAGAGAGAGACTATGTTATGCCAAACGAACTTCCTTGTTACTTCTGTTGTGATTCTTCCCAATGGCTTTACTTCCACCCATTTTGTAAAGTAGTCTATTGCCATAATTAGGAATTTTGCATTACCAGCACCATTTGGAAAAGGTCCTACTAGGATATTTAACTATTTGTCAAACGACCATGCTCCATGGACTCCCGTTAAAGTAACCTGAGGTTTATGCAACATTGGAGCATTAATCTGGAAACTTCTGTACTTCAGCACGAAGTTTTGCACATCGTTGAACATAGTGTGCCAGTAATATCATGTCCGAATTATCTTCTTCGCAATTGTTCGAGAGCCTTGATGCTTTCTGATTATCTTTCGTGCATGTATTTCATGATCTCTCCTGCTTATCATGGTCCTACACGCTTTATCCATGTAGATAACAAACTTATTTTGTATAAGATTCCCCCTTATAAACGTAGTTGTTAGCTCGCAGTTCCAAATTTCTGGCTTGTATCTTGTATGTTGGTAACTTTCCCCTTGCAAAGTAATCTATTCGTAGTGTCATCCAGGTTGGAACCAAACCCAGTTGTTACATCTTTGTGTCCGACCAATAAATCAAACCCAGTTGTTGCTAGTTTACACAATGAATCTGCTTTTGTAATTTCACTTCTTTGCACTTGTTGGATATCGAAGTATTCAAATTCAGCAATGAACTAATGAACTCTTTTTAAATATTTTATTAACTGTTATATCCGCACTTCGTAGTAGTCTCCTCTCACTTGTTGGAATACTGTATGTGAATCGCTAAAGCTCTGAACACTTTTGACCTTCATCCTTATTGTAAGGTTCAAGCCACATATTAATGCCTCATATTTCGCTTCATTGTTGGTGAGCGGAATGTCAAAACAAAGTGACTATCTGTGCTCCCCTCATTCTGGGTTGACAAATAATAGTCCTACACCGTAACCATTTTTTTATGGATGCTCCATCCACGAACAATTTCCATGCTACGTCCACCCACTTGGATTTCTATTTGTTGATTCCAAGATTTGCTGCACATTTGCATCTTGTGCATCTTCGCTCGTCATCTCTCCAATAAAGTCTGCTAAGGCATTTTTCTTGATTGCAGTTCGTGGTTGGAACTGGATTTCATATTGTCCCAACTCAAGAGCCCACTTGGTCATTCTACCGGATGCTTCAGGCTTGTTGAGGATGTTCTTGACTGGGTGATCAGTATAGACAACAATCCCATGACTGTGGAAATAGGTTCGCAACCTTCTTGATGAGTATACCAAAGCTAGAATTAGCTTCTCGACTGGCATGTACACCCTTTCTGCACTTTGTAGTATTTTAATAATGTAGTATACTGATATTTGTTTTTGGCCTTCTCTTCATTCAAAAACCAAGCCTACTGCATTCTTTGAAACCTCCAAGTACAAATATAGGATTTCTCCCGATATTGGTGAATTCAATATAGGCAATTCTTGGAGCTGATCCTTTAAGGAATCATATGTTTTTTGACTTTCCTCTTTCCAACTAAACTCCTTTACCTTCTTCAGGATTTCGAAGAGTGGGAAATGTTTCTTAGTTTCCTTTGAAACAAATCTACTGAGTCCTGCCAATGATCCCATTAATATTGTACTTCCTTGACTGTTCGAGGTCTAGGAAGGTCAACTATAGCTTGTACTTTCTCTGGATTGGCCTCGATCCCCCTGGAGGATACCCTATATCTTAAGAATATCCATGCGCCTACTCCAATCATACATTTATTTGAATTAAGCTTCATGCCTATCTCACTTATTGTATCCAATTCTTTCAAATCCTCTGCGAAGCTGCCTATCCTTCTAGTTTTGACAACCATGTCATCAACTTATAATTCCACAATTCATCCTATTTGATTACGAAATGCATTGTTGATCACTCTCTAATATGTCTCTCCTAGATTTTTAGGCCAAACGATTCTTTCACATAACAAAATATTCCGAAGCTCGTTATGAACGTCGTCTTCTCCGCGTAATCTAGATTCATCATTATTTGGTACTATCCTTTTTACGCATCCAAAAAGGCTAGGACTTCGTATCCAGAAATTGCTTCGATTAGCTTATCAATCTTATGCAAATGATAACAATCCTTGGGGCATACCTTATTTAGATCATTGAAGTCTATACACATTCTTCATCCTGCGTTCACCTTCTTCACCATCGCTGGGTTCGCCAACCATTTCGGATACGTTACCTCCTTCAGAATACCAGCCCAAAGTAAAGCTGTTACTTCCTTTTCAATTGCTTTATGCCTATCACTAGTAAATCTTCATTTATTTTTCTTGACCGTTTTAGCTATATTGTTGATGTTCAAGGAATGGTAGATATTCCTGGGTCAACTTCTCCCATGTTTTGTACACTCCATGCGAATGTGTCCTTATGACTTCGCAGGATTTTTATGAACTTTTCTTTCTCAAAATTTGGAAGATGCTTCCCTATTTTGATAAACTTAGAAGTGTCTTCGTCATCTAGAGTGATAACTTCTGTTTCTTCTCCCTGATTTACTGCTGACTCAGATTACTTGAGTAAGCTGTTATCTGAGACAGTGCTAACCATCTTTGTTTGCTCCCAAGTTTTCCCTGCTTTCATTTCAATGACCATACTCTACGTTGTTTATTCGTTTCCTCTTATTGTTGCAATTTTTCTGGAGTCGGGAACTTCATTACTAAGTGGTATGGAGACTATATCGCCTTTTTTTCTGTTCATATAGGGTCTTCCAATGATAGAAGTAAATGGACTTGGAGCATCCATGACCACGAAATTGCACATGATGGTACAATGTCCATCACTCTCACCAATGGTAACAGGCTGTATATTGCCTAAGGGTGTCTCTGCTCATCCTGTAAATCCTACAAGTGAGGATGTGGACTTTTTAGATTAGTCCACTTGAATACTAGCCTATCAAAGTAATCAACAAATAGGATTTCAACTGAACTCCCATCATCCAAAAATACTCTATGAACAGTTACATTTCCAATTTTAGCGATGATGACCATTGGGTCGTTATGAGGTGAAGTGTTTGGAACCACATCCTCTTTGTTAAATGTGATTGTCTTGTCCAAACAAAGCCTCTTGTCAACAGGATCTTGTGGTGGCAAATATCTAGCCTTGGCTTTCCAAGCATTATTGGATAGCGACTCAGTTGACCCATGTATAGACAGGATTACTTCCTTTAGAGCCTCGGTCGTATTATTTTCATCATAATCCACTATTGCTATCAGCTTCTGATTTTTGCTCTGTGTGTTTTCTATGTCCTGGTTTGTTGCCACAGAGCTCCCTGTTTTGTTGGCTTCGTTGTACCGGCTTCCCCCATCTTCTTTCTTGTATTGGCTCGGATAGCTATTCCTCAGGTTCTCTTATATCAGCCTCTTCAGATCTCTATAATACTCGATGTCATGGCCATGGTCTTTGTGGAAGGCACAGTAGTATTCTCTGGATCTTTTATCAGGAGGTGCTATCATTGTTTCCGGTTTGCAGAATAACTTCCTGTTTGCCTTCCATATTTCCTTTCTTGACTTAGTCAAGGGTGTCTCTTGGAATGATGTGAACCGTATCCCCGATTCTCTTCCCTTGAAATGGATGTTTCATTTCCCTTTCTTTATAAACCCCTTATGTGTATATTCCTTAATTTGTTTCTCCATTCGCTCCCGCTCTATCTTACGATTATTTGATTCCTCAGTTTTCACATTTTGCTCGATCATTTTTTGCAACTATCTTGGGTTTTCAGACAGGTTTTACGTGAGTTCCTTGCATAATTATCCTGAATGCATACCCCCTGTGAATGCGCTCAAATAGGATTGGAACAAAAAATCTCAAAAAACCTGAAAACTTTCAGTGACAAACCGATTGTGATATTCTGCGAGGCTCTCATCACTTTGATGAGCTATATTTTTTAGGTCTACGATTGTTTTGGTGAACTTATGCTTCTGATAGAAGTGGCCCAAACAGAAATCTGACAACTTTGCCTAGGCCTAATGCTTCCTTTTAGCAAGTCTTTCGTACCATGTGATCGTTGTTCCTAATAAGAAAATAATGAAAGCCTTGAATACCAATTCAATTTCTACATCACAAAATCTCATGCTGCTACAATATAAATGTAGGAATTATTTTGGGTCTGCGGTTCCATCATAGATTTTAACATGCAAAAGAATCTTGAAACCTTTTGGCATTTTAAAATCTCGAAGATGGTGTGCCAGTGGTGATTTTTACGTATCACTATATGTCACAATATTCTTTACCTCATCTTCGTACATAAGACTCTCATGCCCTTGACTTGGTCTTTTATCTACCCTTGGGGATTCTGGCTTGGGTGTAGTTAAGAATTAATTGTACATGATTTCTATGTAAACTTCTAGGAACTCTGCGAATTCTCTCCTTTCCTTTTCTTGGCTTGTATTAGGAGATTCTGCTTCCTCCCCATTATCCTCAGTATCTTCCTTATTATTTTCCTTTTCTCTTTTAGGGACATATGCTTGGTTTTAGCTGGAATGCATGCTTTTGTTTCCTCTAACCGTTTGTTCTTGTGTCTGATGGTTGTGGCTTTTCTCACTTCTGGTGAACACCATAATTTATTTGAAGGATTTTGAAATGAAATTTTTTTGTCCCCACAGTCGTCACCAAATGATGTGTTGATCTAACCAATTAAAATGCTCGATGTTCACCGTAAAGTATCTCTTCCTGCAAAACAGATCCCGGAAGTAACTCCGAGGAAAATACTCCGACGATGAAGTCAGTCTTCTCAGTTTAGTCTCACTTACTTGAGCTAGTATTGCTCTCCCTGTATTTATATCCTGTCGTGATCATTATTCCACATTGTTAGGGCTTGTGATCGTGGATGGCATCATGACCACTATCTTTTCAGCTCGTGTCTACGTGCTCGTCCTCCTTCTATCTTTATAGATTTTTGATTGGGTCCATGATCACCCTGTTCCACCTTTATAGGTTTGTGGTTGACTTGGGTTTAAGGCTGAATAGCCTTGACTGTTTGTGAATCGAGATTGGGTTGGGTCTTAAGAGTCAGCAACCTTTAGTTGTTGGGATATGTATACACCACTTACCTTATTGAATTTTAAAATAATACTTCACCATTTTTTGAAGTCAATCCTTCCCATTTTTTTCATATAAAAGTTCTATCTTTACTTATCCCCGACGTCGGTCGTCCATCGCACTCTATGTCATTGAAAACAAAATAATACGCGATTTCGACAACCATTTTAATACATCCCCTGCGACGTCACATGATATTCATTATGGTTATTGACTTAGTTCCTTACCACTTTTACTTTGGTTAATATAATAACTGTGGTAAAAAAATTATTATTTACCACGGTTATTTTTTAACCGAGGTAAAAAATATTTTTTACCTAGAAAAAAATTAAATTGAGTTAAAAAATTGTTTACCTCGGTGATGTGGTAATCCGATCAAGTAAAATGCTCGTTGTTCACCATAAGGTATCTCCTCCCGCAAGACAAATCCCGGAGGTAACTCCAGGGAAAACACTTCGACGATCAAGTCTGTATTTTTCTTAAGAACTAGAACTCCTCAGTTTAGTCTCACTTACTTGAGCCAGTGTTCTCTCCTTGTATTTATAGCTTCTCGTGGTTGTGGTTCCACATTGTTTGGGGTTTAAGATCGTGGTTCACATCATGATCACTATCTTTCTGGTTCGTGTCTACGTGCCATCTTTCTCGATTTATAATTGTATCCAAAATCACCCGGTTCCTTCTTTATCGGCTTGTTGTTGACTTAGACTTTGGGCTGAATGGCCTTGGTTATTCGTGAATCAAGATTGAGCTGGACTTTAGAAGTTAATAGTCTTTAATTGGGCTAGGTATACACCATAAGCTCTCCCAAGCCATGAAGTCAATGGAACGAGAAGCTTTGATTCTGGTTGAAGTGTGTATACGAACTATTATATTGTTTATTTCTTCAACTACAATAATCAGTTCGTTACTGGTACGACTTGAATTACTTTCACAAAGTGTTGTGTGCTTCTTGTTGTGTTTGCTACTCAATTGGGTTGTTTATCCTTTGAAACTTGAGTTTAAAATTTGAAACTACAATGATTGCAAAAGGTTAGTAGTTGTTGCGATCATGTAGCTGGGATTTTCTCCTTTTTCTTCGCTAGTGGAATTTTGGGATTTCTTCCCGTACCGTTACCCCCTTTATAATTGTTTCGATTTCAATGATCTAACTGTGTTACTATTCAATGTACAATGTGCTCTCCTCTTATCCACCGTCATCTTCACGAGTTTCTAAAAGGTAATTCCCTTTTCGTCAGACCGCCATTATTGATTTTTGTTTCTTGTTATCCTTTTGTTTATTTTAATTTAATTCCACATTATATTAAAGCTATTCATCCTTTTCTCTTCTTCTTATTTATTGCTCCAGTATTCCATCGCACTCCATTAACATTGTAAGTTCTTCTATTCTCGATCTGATTTTTCTTTCTAAAATGGGTTTTTGCAGTTGTGAATTTTTTGTGTGTCTCTCTTCCAGTTATTTTCTTTTTCGACCTTTGGATAGAGGTTATTCAGTTGTTTATTTGGCGTACTATTTGTTTTCTCTATTTCAGATATTACCAAAATTTCTCTTTTTGAATTCTGTGATCATAATTGACATAACCTTTGTCTGATCTTAAGACTTATTACTGCCTCCATGTTTGGTGAATCTTCCGTAAAATATGTCCCCATTGACCATGTCGATTATGGGGAGGATTCCGACCAAATCACCAATTCTTTTGCCTTCAGTAGTGTTCTTTCTAATTATTACTTGGAAAATCTTAAGGATAGTTTTCCGTTTTTGTCTTCGTATAAGCTTAAGGCTCCTGCACCCTATGACAATGTTCGCAGCCCTCCTTTTGGTTTTATCTCTTTCTACTTAGATTATCTTAAGTTCGGTCTTGTTTTTCCCTTACCCTAACATATTCTAAACCTGCTCTCCCATTATCGGGTCGCATTATCTCAGCTCCATCCTAAGGTTGTATCAATTATGATTGTTTTCTATCATGTGTACGAAGTGGCTCAAATATTTTTTTCAATCAACTTATTATGTAGCCTTTATAAGCTACGCAAAGTGAAGAACTCATTTGACGAATTCACCCTTTACCCAGTTATTCCAACTATTGAGTTTGTCAGTGGATTTCCTAACAACTGTGGCGTCTGGCATTAAAAAATTTCTTCTAAAAACTTGATAAGGGGAATGAACAAGGTTTTCCCGTTTGCAACTATAATGTTCCTAAATCAAAACTACCTAGGGTTGGAGTTCATCTTAATGCTGAGTTCGAGGTTGTATTGACACTCAGCGAACATTTGACATGTCTTCGCCAAGCTAGTACTGAAAGCGAAGGTGTTTGCTCATTGTTGATTTTTTGTCTTACTTATATTTCTCTCACCGCTATCATCATCTCGTTATATGTGTGTTCATATGAATTAATTTGTATCTTGAATTTCAAAAATGGATTTAAACAAGTGCCACATTGAGAGAAACTTCATGTCTGGCGATGAAGATGAAGGGCCAGAACCCATTGCCACTGAAAAAAATGACAACACCACCACTGTTGTGTGGCCAAAAAATTCCGTTGAGGCCAACTCGCAGCTAATAATCATCGAAGCTTTGGCTAATAAAGGTGGGGAGGCAGGTGCTCGTAAAGCGAATGAGACCTTCCTCAAAAGAAGGAAACCGGATCGAACAGGTGGATCCTCGAACACATTGGAGCCTCCCAAGAAGAGGGGGTGTGTCATCCATTCTCATCCTAAAACTCTATCACTAAGTCATGGGTTGATGGTAGAGAGAACTATTCCTGCTACCTTATCCAAGATGTCTCTCCACGAGACAGTAGCTATAGTATGTTCATTAGTGTTTATATTGTGGTTTAATTTGGTGTTCTCATTTTTTGATGTCTGACTGTTATATTTGCTTTCGTGTTTTTGAAAATAAGGTTGGTGAGAGTCTTCATCTTGTCAGTGAATGAGTCGCCAAATTCATAAAGGGAGATGGTTCACTTTTAGAGAAATGGCAGGCCAGCGAATCGAAGGTCGCTGCTTTTGATGTTTATCTCAAGGCTGCTGAAAAGAAAACTTTTTCCACCAAAGATCATGCTTCGGCTGCTGAAAAGGAATCTGATAGGATGCGTTAGGAGATGGAGGATATGTGAACTAATGGTCCTGTTTCACCTGGGTATCCTCATGTTCTTGTTGATCGTCTTGTTAAGATAAAATCTTTCTTTACTTTTTTTGAAGTAGTTTCTTTGTCTGCTCGTAATGTTGGGTATTGAGAGGCTTTGTCTGAACTGCAAAGACTGAAACCTACTGTCAAGGCTCAGAACCTACTCAAACTGGCCAAGTCTGAGAGAGTGTTGGAGGAAGACAAGGCTAAACTTAACTAGGGGTTCATTACCCGCATTTATGATGGTAGTCATCCCTATAACTTACTGTCATACCTAGCTAGCCTTTCCTGTTTGCCTTCTGTGGCAGAGCTTAAAGAATGTACAGTTGATTATTTTGAAAATATTCCCTTCGGTTCTTGCACTTCCCATATCTGAGCCTCTTCCTAACCATGATGCTGATGCGAATATAGAAGTTAACCTAAACATTGAGACTCCATTCAACATGCAAGAAAAGAGAGTTCTTCTATTATTGTCCTGCCTTCGTCTGCCTCCCCTACTCAAGTTAGTTAATCTTAGTGCTATGAATTCTGAGGCTTTATGTGTAATTCTTGAAAATATTCTTAAGTATGTTTGTACTATTTTAGGTATTAATATTTTATTGCCTTTCTAATTTTGCAAATTCTCATCACCTTTATTTATATGCAAGGCTTTTATATTTTGGTTGATCATAAAATTTTAAAAAGTCTTGACTATTTGGCATCTAATGTTGGTTTTCGTCATCGTTATGGGGTTTTCTCTCATCCTTTACCTTTTCCTATTACATTGATTAAAGCTACCCAGACTTTATCTAGGGATTATGTTGATCTTGTTTACGCTGATCATTTCACTATTTTGGAATTTCCTCCATTATATATTGGGTGGCGAATTCCTACTTCCTCATATTCACCTACTTTGGCCCATCCTTGTAGTCAGTTCTTGCCTGAGGGTTATAACATTGAGTCACTTGAAAAGGATATAGTTTGTAGTTTGGTAGATCTTGAATCTGTATGCATGTACATGTGCTTGATCCATCTTCCTCCTCGTGTTTATGAATGGGTGGCCTATTTGGATATTCTTCTGAAGTATATGTTACTTGGTATCTATGTTCTTGAAGTCGGATGGACGAAGAATTTGAATGATACTTAAGATTCTGTCCGCGAACTGAAATAGTTTTGTGCTGAACAGAACAACCTTATTCAGCGAAAATAGTTGAGCATGGTAAGAATGCTTCGTTATTCGGAAGATGTTAAGAATTTTTCTTCCAGTAAGGCTAGCAAAATTCATTAAAAGACTCTGATCTTTGATGAAAAGCATTCTTACATTGACGATCTACTAGATATATTGAAGAAAAAGTAAAATGAGTGTGATCATTTCTATTCTTTTGTAGCCGTTGTTGCATACAAGGACAAACTTCAAGCCCTTCCATCATCATCTCATCGGTCTACCGGTCGTGGGGGCCTAACAATAAGTATCGGTGGGCAGAGGATTAATTTGTATGAAGTTGTTAGGTCCCACATTTTCCAACTAGAAGAGGAAGTGAAAATTTTGATGGCTACAATAAGCATTATCAAGATATTGTTGACGTTATGGGCGTGCACCTTGATCGTGAAGAATGTAACCCTATAATTTATTTTAAGGCATACTATGCCAAGCATCATGATCATATGGAACGAAAAGATTTTAATCGGCATCCCTCCTACATATACATGAGATGGTGTTATGACAAAATGTTAGAATATGTTGAAAGATGTCGTCCAGAGGCTGAGCAGTCTCATCGCAAAGCTGAGCCACCTTGTTTCCATGGCGGTTCTTCGTCCTCTGGATCATCCCGCACATCTAGGCATCGATAGTTTCTTTTTCAGAATGTTTGGAGTAGTACTTTATACTAACTCGTATTTTGTAATTTAGTTTTTTCGCTATCTCTGAACACAAAGTGTTGTGCTTTTTATATTTCCTCCTGTTTGTTTGTTTACACATTTGTCACTTTTGTACTTTAGTTTTTGAAGTTGTATAGTTTATATTGCTGATATTGCTGGAATGTCTACCTATTTTACAAGATCTATAGCTTGCAAAACTAAGGATCTTTATTGTGCGAAATTGCAAGATATGTTGCCTGCTTATAGTGCATTTGTTGGCATATTTTCCTTTTTGAAATATCTATAGCTTGTTTAGTTGAGTTTACGATGTTCCAAGATCTATAGCTTGGTAACTCAGGAATTTGTATCATGTGAACTAGAAGATCTATTGCTTGCTTGTTTCGCTGTTCTGTAGGCATATCTGCCTTTGTGCAAGATCTATAGCTTGCAAAAGTAAGATTGCTACATTGTAAGATTTGTGCCGACAATGTAAGATTTGTGCCAACAATGTCAAATAAACTTGGTTTTGATCATCCGGATGCCAATCGTGACATTTGGTTGATGTAGTTTTATTTGTGCTTTGTTCATAAGTCATGCCGACGACGTTACATAAACTTGGTTTTTATCATATTTAATTGTTTATCTTCGTTGTTTTGGAGTAATATTATGCTTAGGTGTTTGTTTTCAATATTTTTTCCATAAAATGGGAAGAAACGAGGCAAAAATGAGAAATCAAAGATTCGGGCAAAAAAAATGTCCAACCGGAAGCCCCAGTGTGTGGTCGCGCAAATAAACACGTGGGCAACGCATTTTGATGTGTGAGGGCAGATTCATGCCTTAATTGACAAACGGAGGTAGTGGTTACGCACCCCTCAAAGGATGGGCGCCGCGGATCTCGCGCGACCGCGTGTTGAGTGCGTGGCCCACGCGCCCGACCACCCCTCACCCCATTTTGTTTTTTAAAAACTTTTTGTCTTTCCTCTTTTATTTATCTGCCTTATTTTCTCCTCTTTTATCCTCCCCTTAGTGCAGAAATTTGCACTCTTCATTTGTTATCCACACCCAAGAACACTCTCATTTTCACCTACACCCAAATCCTTCACCCTTCAACCTCCATTCCTTAAATCCTTCAATTATAACATAGAAATCCTTATCCGAGCCATCCTAAACACTTTCCACACAACAAACATACCCACTTCCCACTGCCTAACATTTAATCAAATCGCAGATTTTTCCAGAGGGGTGCGGGGCATACAACGCCTATGAACTTTAGAAGTGGCAGAGAAAGGGTGGGATGCATGGATTAAGGTGTGCTAAAAAGATGCAAATACAAACATTGACATTGAGGGAAATTTACTAGATTGATAGGTGTGGGACATGGATAAGTGATGGGAGGAATTTATTAGAAAAAAATCATTTATACCTCTCAGTTATTGTGTTTGTGCAGATATACCCACAATGTTTTTAAAGTGCATTTGTACCCTATCGTGGTCTAATAAATTGGTCAACTTTGGCCATTTCCGGATTCAATGGAAATGACCGTTTTACCCCTTAAGCATAGAAAAAGAAAAAAAAAGAAAATTTATTCTTTCTTCTCTTCTCTGCCACCTCCATCTCATTCTTTCTGAATCCAATGACACTCACTCAATGCAGAAGAAAATCACAGTCAATCTCAACACTCGGCTGAAGAATAAGAAGAAGAATCAGCCACACCAAATCAAATCTTGAAGAAATGAACAATGACATTACTGCATCCACCAAGCCGGAGTATCCCGTCATAGATCGAAACCCTCCGTTCACAAAAAATGTCATCAATTTCAATGTCCCTGACTACCTCTGCCTCATAACCATCATCGGCGTATCTGTCACCATTGGCTACCTCTCTGGTACCTCCGACAACCCTTTTTGCTCTTTTTTCTCAACCGCAAAAATCCATTTCAATTTTGTGGGTGACAGGATGGGTGGTGTTGTGGCGGTGACATGTAGTGTCAGATGGTGGTGGGATGCTTCTTGCATCGATGATGGTGAGCCAATTAGATGGAATAGTATGTGGGGGTTTTGATTGGAAGGGAGAATGACGGTGGTGGAAGGTTTTGATCGGGCGTAGTGGTGCATGTGTGGTGAATCGGTGGCAGTGGCAGTAATGGTGGGTTTCTGGTGGTAGGGGTTGGGGTGGTGGTGGTGGTGGAGAGGTGGCGAAGGTGGAAGAGATGGTGGTGGAGTGGTGAATGTAGAGGTGGAGGTGTTGGTAGAGCGGTGGAGGTGGAGGTGGGGGCAGAGATGGGTGGGAGGTGGTGTCAGAGCAACGAAGGTGGAGGTGGGTTAGGGTGGTTGCAGTTGTGGGTAGTGTGGCGAAGGTGAAAGAGGTGGTGGTGGAGCGGTGGAAGTGAAGGTGGTGGTTGAGCGGTGAAGGTGGGGGCAAAGTTCGTAGATGGAGGCAGGCCGACGGAAGTGGAGGCGAGACTTAAGGGCAAACTTGTCCATTCAATTTTAGAGTTTGGCATAAAGGATATTTTAGTCATTTCAAGTCGGTCAATGGTCGAAAATGGTCGGACTCAGGAAGGAGAGGTATGAGTTATAATGGCATAACTAATCTAGGGATACGAATGCACTTTAAAAAAATTGGGGGTATATCTGCACAAACACAAGAACTGGGGGGTATGAATGAGTTTACCCCAATTTATTAACAATGATGTTTTATTCTTTCTTTATTTTCAACTGTAGATTAATTTTTTTTAATAGCAAATGTACTCCTTAATTAGTTCTGTGGGATTTATTGAATCCATTTTCCCCGTATTTGATCCGAAATGGGTCAAAAAATTTAAATATATCCATTTAATTATTTTTGTACTAGCACCGGTAGTAAAAAGTTATACCATGCCGGTGCTACATGTTATCCATATTTGTCAAATTTAGACAATGGTGCTATAAATTTATACCGGTGCTATGAATTTATACCAAGCATTAATATTCCGGTGCTTCGAATGCATGTGCCAGTTCTATTATACCAATTGATTACATAATAACATAGGCATCGGTACAAAAATAATAGCCGCAGGTGACTAACTTGAGCACCAATATGTATTTCAAACATACCGGTGCCCAAATTCTGTAACTGGTCATGCCTTTTTGTACATCGGTATAGAGAAAATGGTACTAGTGCTATAAAAATAGACACCAACTAATTCATAAATAGCCCCGGTACATTGATATACTGATGCTCATATTATTCAACACCCATAAGCCTTATCCGTGTTTAGAACTAGGTAAATTAGCATCGGATCACTTAGGGACCGGTATTCCAGGGGGGCAATTTACCGGTGCCTTTGTGGTGAATTACTGGTGCCTATGGGGGTATTTTCAAGTAGTGTGATGTTGATTAGTCAATTTTGATGAGTGTTGGCATGGTCTGACAAGAATTTATTTTATAGCAAATTTTAAAATAAATCCAAGTTTGGATCCTTAGTTAAGGTTGGTAGACAGTGAACCCAGACGACATCAGTGTTGCGCCATCTCAAGTAATGAGGGACCATTGTCGTTGGCTGGTCCTACACTAGTATGTATACTCTCAAAGTTATTAAATTTATAATTTTAAATATATACAATTAAAAATTATAAGAAAAATGGTTTTATAACCCTATATAATGACATATGTGCCAATAAAACCTTCTAGTGTTTGAAAGTGTCATTATAACCCTTGAAAATCAGCGGAAGTGCAAAACTAACCATTTCGGAAAATTTTGGATGGAAAACTATGAAATTATTATTTTACCCCTCTAAAAAGGGAAAAATGTAAAATGACTACAATACCCCTAAACCCTAATTTTCTCCTTCTTCCTCTTTTCTTCACTTTTCCATTTCTTCTTCTTTGCGAGGTTAGGCTTCGTAGGCATCCTTGAGCTAGCTTCACCGGCAGTGGAGATCAAGCAAGATTTTCATATAATAGGTGGTGGTTATCATACGAGGTTTCATATTGGTTTGAGACGGAGATGGTTGGTGGGGAGAGGTTCTCCGCCGCTCGATTTTTGACCTTGCTTGATTCGGGCTGAAAAGGAGCCTATCTAGCGGGGTCAAACGGGAGCGGTTGTTTAACAAATGTGGTGGAGCAGTTTTAGTTGGGGAGGAGGAGCATATTGGTTTGGAAGGGACGTAGCGGAGGATGGCATCGATTTGAAAGGGATGGTGTGGAGGATGGTGTAGGTTTGGAACGGCTTAGCGTTAGGGTTTCGAGGTGAATTTGGGATGAGGTTTTTGGTGGTGGTGGTAGGGATTGTGGTGGTGGGGGATTATGGTTGGGTGGCTTCGTGGTTGCCGGTGACGAGGTTGTGGCACGATGTTGGTCAAAGGTGGTCGGCTGCAAGGTGGTGGAGCGAAGGTGTTCAGCGTGACGGCAAGGTGGTGGTAGTAGCACGATGATGGAGGTAATAGCGGTAAAGGGTAAAATAATCCTTAGAAATTAAGATTTCAGTGGAGAGAATTTTTTATGATTTCAAGTGTGGTCAACGGCTAGAATGTCAAGGTCAATGCTGGAAGTGCCACCTGAGAGTTATATCGACACTTTCATTAAATAGTTAGGGATGTTTCTTTAATTTCAAATAATTTGAGAGTTATATTGGCACTTTCACAACTATATAGACGTATACTTGTATATATCCCAAATATTAATAATAGAAAACATGTACTTACTCTGTTCCAACTTAAACTACAGAGGTAGAAAAAGTGTGCCAAAATTTCACACCCAAGAAAAAGACTACTTTTCATTTTTATCTTCCCCAATAACATCACCCAAAACAACAACACCCACGACTAGCCACCACCACCACCATTCAAACACCCCAAACCACCACAAATAATTCAATTGGTATGCTATAATTTACAACATCGAATCAAAATATACAAATAAATTAATAAAAAATAACCCAATTTACCCAATTAAAAATAACTTTAAATCCCATAGTCCCCGACATTGTCCTGAGTTCTCGCGTTTTCATTCACATAGTTGTTGTCGTCGCCATCTCCGTATTCATCACCTTCGTTGCACTTCTTCTCGCTGTCATCGCACCTCTTAGTTGCTCATCGCCATTGCTTAGCATGAACATCGGTGTCAGATAGGGATAATTCTACTGGTGAATAGAGTGGTTGTAGCACGAACACCAGATCTTCATAAGGAGAATCAAACGGGTAATGAAAATTATTTTAAAAAATTTGAAGATGGATGATACTATGAAATAAATTGGAAGAATAGTTTGAGTTGCTTTGTGGTGGTTGAAGGAGGCAGTGCTTTTTGGGGGAGGTGATGAATTTGGTGGAGGCGGTGGACAATCGACCAGAGCAGAAGCATGGAGGCGGCTGTTGAGAGGGTTTAGAATGAATGGTTTAAAGGAAAGAAATGACGACGGTGGCTCTCTTTTGTGAAAATAAAGGATGAACATGATCATGGTTTTTATTTGGGTTTAGATTTTGGATTTATGGATATAATCCCATAATTAGAGTTGTAGATTGTGTAATTTTATTAGTTATTAGTAAAGGTATATTTGTCATTTTATGAGAATATTCAAGTTAATCTATAGTGGACATTAAAAGATACCATTATTGCAACAAGTCACTCTTTCAATCAAAATTCCACATCAATTTCAAAAAATTAATTGAAAATATAGTATTTTTAAAAGTTAATCCCCAATTTTCAATGCATACCTCGTTCCACAAGATTTTAAATGTTCTTCTAATACTTCAAGGTTTTTCAACTAATGATTAAATAATCCTACCCTATTTATAAGGATACATATTCTTGTTACACAAATTGTTTTGTATTCTCAATCTCCATTCACAAAGTCTTATTTTAGACAGTCGAAACTTTAGGCCAGAGTATATTTTGAATTTATTGTAAGTTTCATTTGAGATCGGGGTTTTTAAAAAAATGTGCTAATAAATTTAAGGACCTGTTAAGCAATTATAAAAAACTACATAAATACTAAAATCTTTTAGATTTTCATTTATTTTCCGTCATCATCATCCTCTGTTTCTGAACACGGAAACCATCGGTAGCTACCACATCTACGCCACCAACTATCACCACTCCACCACGAAACTTTACTCAGGTGGCAGTGTACCGATCAAATTTTCCTCCGGCGTCGCACCGATCAAATCTGTCTCCGGCGACGGTGAGGCAATTTTTGTTTGTTCGCAATGTTCAAAATAAGAGGAGGAGGTTGCGCAGAGGAGCACGCACGGCGACGGTGGAGCACGCACGACGACGGTGGAGCACGCACGACGACGATGGGAGCATGCACGGTGAAGGTGGAGCACGCACGACGATGGCAGAGCCTACACGGAGATGGCAAAGCACAAATTTACAGACGGTGGAGAAGCTACTCAGGTGGTTATGCCGCCACACGTGAGATGTACGTGCGACGGTAGAGAAGAATGCTCCGGCGCGTGAACTCCACTCGCCGCCACCGTAGAGCTCAACTTTGGCGAATTCAAATGGCGCTACTTTGACTCTGATCAACGAGCGCAACGCCACTACTACGTCCAACTTCATAGAGACCGTCGTGACGAACTCCTATGGCGGTTTCGGCGATGGTTTTCCGAGATGTACCTTCCTTTGCTAAGTGTGATGTGTCTTTATGTGTGATGATGATGTGTCTATGATGTTATCGATAATGTTTTGCTTTTTTCACTGAGATATAATGTTATGTAAATAAGTGTTAAATTAGTCAAAGTTCTTTGGTTTAGTTGTCAGTAACTTAGGCTTAGAGTCTGGGAACCTGGGTTCGAAACTTGTTAGATATTTTTTAGGTATATGTTGAGATTTATTATTATTTGACCGAAAAAATGTTCAGCAATTGTTTTTGGTGTAATGCTTAGGATGTGGACTATGAGGTTAGTGGCTCGGGTTCAAATCCCACCAATACTTTTTTTATTACTGGAGAATTTATGTTTTTGAGGTACTGTAGCTTTTTGGTTGAGGTCTGTAGCTTTTTTCTGTCATGATGATGTTTTTCATTATTCGGGTGAGGTTTATTTTATATGAGTTGATGTTTTGCCGTTTATTTTGGGTGGTATGGAATGATATTTGTAGTTTTTTTTAAAATTTTCTCATGTTGATATTTTTCATTTTCCTGCTAAAGTTTAGGTGATAGGAGTTGATGTTTGTAGTGTCTTTTTTCTCATGTTGATGTTTTTCATTTTCCGGATGAGATTTTTGTGATAGGAGTTGATGTTTTGTTAGTGTCTTTTCTCTCATGTTGATGTTTTTCATTTTAGGATGTGGTTTAGGTGTTAGGAGTTGATGTTTGTATCTTTTTGGGTGGTATAGGTTGTGTACTTGTAGTTTTTTAATTTAAAAAATGTTGATGTTTTATGATTTTTATGAGTGAAGAAATTTTTTCTGTTAAGGTCGTAGTTTTGTTGTTGATGTTTTTAGTTTTTATTTCTCTCCTGTTGATGCTTTCCTTTTTTGGTTGAATTTTAGTTGACATGAGTCGATATTTTGTAGTTTTTTTGGGTTATATTGGTTGATAATTTTATGTTTTTTTGGTCCCATGTTGATGTTTTCCATTTTTTAAGTGAGTTTTAGGTTATAGGAGTTGATATTTATAGTTTTTTTGGTGATATAAGTTAATGTTTTGCATTGTTTTTTTTGTGTGTTGACGTTTTCTTTTTCCGTGTGAAGTTTTGGTGATAGAATTGATGTATTTAGTTTTTGGGTGGTATTGGTTGATGTTTGTAGTTTTTTAAAAAAAATAATAATTTAAGTTTTATCTATATTTTTATGATTTTTAATTTATTATTGATGATATTTTTACGATTTTCAGTTGATATTTTGTTAGTTGTAGTCGACGTTTTTTCAATTTTTGTTGATTTTTAATATAATTTTTTTGAAAATTTTTAGTTGGTGTTTTATGATTTTCCATTGATGTTGCTAGCTATAGCTGATGTTTATAATTTTTATTTCAACGATCATATTGATTTTTTGCATTATATATATATATATATTTTTTAAATAACTTTTTTTGCGATTGTATCTGGCAGGAAAATGATGGGAAAACTTGGACCAAAAAGCTTCTGGAAATTATTAGAGATAGGTCTCTGTAAAATAATTAGAGATAGGTCATTCTAAAATTATTAGAGATATGGTCACTGGAGAAAGAATATAGTTAGAATTGCATAAATGCCTCTGCCTAAAGTTTTGGATGCCTCACAGGAGACCATCTCATCTCCATTTGTTATGAAAATTCATTCATAATACTTATTTTTTTACAGTATTTATTTTTAAATTTTAGATTTTTCATTTTGGTTTAGCTTTTTAAAATTATCAAACTTCATTTCATGATATAAGTGAATCATTTTCATCTACTTATTCTGTTTTACTCTTTAAAATCGATTCTTTCCTCAAAATTTAATTTCCAACTAAATAATCTAAAATTACTATGTTAAACATATAGAATAACAGATGTAGTAATTTATGTTATTTACAAATGTGTTTCTAAATAAATTTTAATTTTGAGAAAAAAATCAGCATAAAATGCTTTATATAAATATTAATAATAAACCCTTTCAAATGTTTATATGATACTCTGTAAATTTTCTTGCACAATTTTGATCATTTTTCTTATTCTATGGAATCCGTATGCATGCAATGTTGATAACGATAATTGGTAAGTCGTCACCGTACCTCTTAAATATACAATTTATAGCCCTAAAATGCTTCATAAATACAATTAAACAGATAGTGGCAAATCGGGGTCGTCCACGAAAAAATTGGATTTTCCTAAGTTATGAAAGGAAAAACGAGACTACTAGCATATAAAGACAATTAAACTAATCATGCAACCAACTAATAAAGAATGATAAAATCACAATTGACATAGTTTT
The DNA here is from genome assembly GCA_032355605.1 of Rubia tinctorum. Taxonomy (NCBI): domain Eukaryota; kingdom Viridiplantae; phylum Streptophyta; class Magnoliopsida; order Gentianales; family Rubiaceae; genus Rubia; species Rubia tinctorum. The sequence continues at coordinate 4,538 of JAULKM010103247.1, read as the reverse complement.
GGGCACAATTGATTCCTACTTGCAAACCTCTTATAGATCTTAGAAACAATCACTCATTTAATCACATTGATTACCTATTGTGAATGTTATAACTTCCATTTTGAAGATAAACATTATGTTCTTCTTAAGAGTAATTTACAAAAGCGATCAACAACTATTTGCAAACCTCACCAATGATCACTTTAGACAAACAACGCCTAAAAGTATTCCATCAATGATATCTTGCACGAAGAACCAATAAATTTGATAACAATTACAAGCATTCTACTAAATGCCTAACCATTTAACCAAACAAAGAATTCATTAGTTTTAACCTAGAAAGGTCGACATTCAAGATTCTACCTTTCACTGCTATCTTAGGATAATAAGATAACAAACCACATTCACATAGTCGTCTAGCAAGATTAATATCATCTACCCAACAAGAAGTTCTAATTCTATGTTTTTTGATTTCATGCCAAAAGTGAGAAGAAATTGTGTACATCTGTAACACCCTAACATTTAATCATACAAACACTTCATATTCTCAAACAACCCATCAAATAAATGAAGTAAACAACATCATTAATATCACAAGGAATGCTAAGTAATTATTGATCATAAAATAGTGAAATAGATTTTTCAATCAATTTCTCCCAAGTGATAACTTATCTACTAGAATTCATATTAACAATCTAAAACAAATCAAACATTATCCAAGGTGAAAATAGATGGGAAAAAAAATGAAAATTGGGGTTTTGAAAGAGGGAAAGTCGGGAAATCTTCATATATTTGTGAAAATAGACTCTTCACTTCTCTTATGTTCGATTCTTCAACTCTTCAAACCCAAAAAGATGATCTTCGACTCTTCAAATCTTCATATATTTGTCTCGTCACACCAAATTTTCTAGAAAAGTAGTAAGAGCACAAAAGTCGCTCTTAACTCTCCTAAGTGAATTTCAAGGCAAAACACAAGATCTAGAGCACAAAAGTATAAAAAAAAATGAGTCCAAAATGTTCTCAAATTACTACATAAAATGAACACATTAATAATGTTATTTTTCTAAAGTGGTATTTATTAATATTTTTATCAACTAATTAAATTATATAAAGTTTTGGGAAAAATCATCTCTCTATTTAGAATAATAAAAAATTCATATGCAACGTGCAGTAGTTATAAGTTTATGACACGATTAGTCCAACCCAAAATTTTTATCTTCATTTTTTCTAATTTATAGTTTAAACCTTGATTTTTTTATGGCTTATGGAAAAATCCTCTTTCAGAAGATAGACTCTAAAAATATATATTGTTTATTTATATATAATAATAATTAAATTCACGTCCGCTCAAAACACAGTTGTTATCTAATTTTTTAAAGAGAAAAGTGTTTAGTTTAAAATGGGGTGGACCAAAACGGAAAGTGTGTAATTTAGTATGGAATGGAGGGAGAATTGAAAAAGATGAAAGAGAATGAGAAAACTAATAAAAGATGAAAATAGACTTCAACAGCTTTCATATAAACTCACCAGTGACTTTTTTTTTCCTGTGCCCGTGACAGAATAAACTATTGGTCACCATTTTGTTGGACTAAAATAATTCACTGTCATCTAAAGCGTACCTTGTATGAATGGAGCAATTATTTTCCAAAACTTAATATAATCCCCTTAATATTAAAGTCCTGTCCCTAATTTATAGTATGGCTTTTATTGGATGTACATAATAATTCACTACAACACAAACATGCTATTGGGACGCTAAAATGTGTCCCAATAGCTCTCTATTGAGACGCTTCCATTGATATGACGCTTTTTAAAACGTCCATTAAACGACCTGTTATCGCTAGTCCCTATAGATCATAGGTCGCTAGATTAAGCGACCATATAGTAAGATATATGGTTGCTTCTATGCGTCCTATTATATTCTATGCGTCCTATTATATATCTATTAGGACGCTTATAAATGTCACAATTTTTTATATATATTTGGTTGCTTTGTAATGTCCTAATTACATATATATTAGGACGCTTTCAACATGTGTCACACAACTTTGAAACGTTTAATTCATAAGCGTCCTAATATACATTTATTGAGACGTTTTTTTATAAGCGTCCCTATATAATCGTCTTTATATCCCTTTTGTATTGCAGTGATTGAATCATAATAAGTGAGAACTGGTGGCTTATACATAGTTCAAAAGTCACGAGCTCTCCTGAGGATTTGTTACACCCTCCAATTTTATTTTTTTTTATTGATACTATTTCTTCTTTGGGAATAATTTTTTTGTTGCCACTCTTGCACAATTCCTATTTTAAAGGGAGACAAGAACCTAAAATTCCATTTTTATCCTTGTCCTTTTAAGGGGAGACAAAAATTACTTCAATTTTTTACCCACTTAATTTTTAAGGAAAGGCTAAGCAGCATTTTTGGCCCACTCCTTGCGAAACTCAAAATTTTAAAAATACAGTACTCATTACTAATGTCAAATCAGCCCACAAAAGTAAAATAAAAATTAAATTACCATAAAAACGGTGCCCTCTAGTCGTTGCCAATATTTGGCTACCAGAGGAACACAAATACTCCCTCACATCTACTAACACATTGGTATTCTTTCCTTTTTTGCTTGATATTTTAATAATGAATCCTTCCTTTTTAGCGAAATTCAATTTATTTTCATCCACTCAATTTGATTTTTACTCTCCAATATAATCTCCTCCACTCATTTTATGTTTCATAAACGTCATTTTGTTAGGAGTCAATGTTAGAAAATTGAAGAAATTACAATACACTTCTAATTTATGACTCGGATATTTTATCCTTTGTTTTCTCTAATCTTGTTATCTTAACATTTGTTTAAAATGATATTCATATATTCCCAATACATCCTAAAACAAGTTCCAGTACAGTTTTAGTACTCTTTAACTTAGATTCATGAAGAAATAAATATATTATTTTTTACTATGGGTTCATCCACTTTTTCCAGTCAAGATAAAGATTCAGGTAGTGATAATACTGCAATGGGATTGAACACATTAAATTATAATTACCTTGTTTTACCCCACTTAATGTTGTGGTAAATTTCATTCAAAATTGTGGCAATCTCTTGGAAACTTTCAGAAACTTATTAGTAGTAGAAAACAGTCCTTCCAACAGTTTTATATCTTCCTTTCCTTCCTTGTTTGTATAATTGCATTGTGATGTGAATTGTATCTTAGATGGAGCTGTAAATTCAAAGATGGATGTCTTAAAAAATTACAAGGTGTCTCAATACTCTTACTTCTTTCTAGAAATCCAAAAAGAAAACACAAAAATAATCACCACCAATAAACGTCAATTCTCCTATAACGTATACATTAACGGTCACTTTTCTGTCTCAAACAGTCCCCCGCCACCGTAGCCATGGCGGCTCCGCCCTCTGGCGTGAGTCCACCGATTTCTTACAAATCCGCCCTTACGCATAGCCCACCAAACCTATCACAGTCCATTCCCCTCAAACCAATCACTGAATTCAAGGGTGAGATAGCGGTACTCTTCAATGATGAGGAGATAGATCATCTATCAGAAACTTTAAAGAGAAATCTCATCGGGAAATTCCCGAGAGGTCGTTCGTCTCTAGAGTTCATCAGGAACCAATTCAAACGAATTGGATTCAAAGGAGAAGTAACTATAATAGCCCTAGGCCGCAAGCATATTTTCATTATGTTCTATCTATATGAGGATATACAACGTTGCTGGATTAAAAGGAATTGGAATCTTGGAGGCACAGTGATGAAGGTCCTCAAATGGACAAGGAACTTCAATGTTCAGGAGGAACCTCCTTTGGTTCCGATATGGCTCTCAGTGGAGTTTCCTCCAGCCTATTATCTTCATAAAGACTCCATCCCGCTTATTGCTAGTAGATTGGGTGAGCTGATCTTCGCAGACCAACCAACAATTAACCATACAAGACCTTCAACAATAAGGCTCTATGTGGAAGTGGACTTCACTGGAAAGTTCCCAGATAGGATAAGGTTGGGCTCACAAAAGGAGAGTAAATGGTATTAGATCAAATATGAGAACCATCCGGCCTATTACTGCAAATGTTTAAAGATTGGGCATCGTTCTATTGATTGTGGAAAGTTAAAGGCCTCAATTCCTGCTCCATCACAGACACAGAAGATGCCAATCCCTGACCTGCTTGATAGCAGGGAACAAATGCATGGTAATGGCGAGGAGGATGTTTTCAGGATGTTGTGGAAGTAATTCAACCAGAGGCATTACAGCTGAGGCAGACTAGAGTGCCTGTCAGAAGCCGGCAGCCATCTGAAGAATGGAGGGTGGTAAAGCGTCACTCAATCAGCCCTATAAGAACCACTCTGAATGGGAACTCCTCAGTTGCGCTGACAAAGAGAAATCATGACAACTGGAGATCACTGGATGATTCAAACCTGCTAAAAGAAGATCATCTAAATGGATCATATGTCCTGTAGGATAAGTCACAGGTCTTCTCTAATCTTAGGAAGTTTCATACCAAACTAATGAATAAATTCCATCCTCAGGTACATCTGGTGGTAGATGATGC
>JAULKM010103241.1:0-25320 GCA_032355605.1 Rubia tinctorum | reverse complement strand
TGAGTGTACCCTGCGGGCTAGACGCTGCGATTCGTGCATTTATTTGAGTGGTGCGAGATTCTCAAATAAATAAAGATTCGATTTTCCGCAATCAAGAGTCTTCGCACGGAGATTCATATCACATGACCGGATACGATATATTGAAGCACAATTTGGATAGATTGGTAGGTTTAAATAAGGGATGATCAATATGTACGAGCAACTATTAATGTTGATATATGTTCAAAGAACCATCATAAACCACCGGATAACAGTCCCAAAGGTTCTTGTATGGGCAACCTAGAAGTTCATTGATCTTCCATTAAACAACGTCAAGTCGTCTATCATTAAACAAGGTAGAGAATAAACCTCCATATACCGGCACCATGTTTGCATAAAATTGACACACTTCGCCATAATACACCACATAATTAAGGCAAGGATTCAAGAACAAATTTGGAAATTAAATAGTGACAAAATTTGACTCAGGCCTGACACCGTGTCATGTGAACCTTTATGCATGTGTTAGCTTTTACATTTGACACATTTATTATCATATTTTGTTTAATTGATAGTTTGTTTTAGGTAAGTTTACACGACAAAGAGTTTAGATGACCATTAATGGTTTCTTGTCTAAATCCCGAGTTTTGTAGACTTAATTAAAACTAGTGGACACTTTGTATTCATGGGAACCTATATCTTCCTTTGTGATGTCATTAGTAGGATGCTTTTGGGTACTTTTTCATCATCTTTTTGTAGAAGGTCATCCATGAGGATGGTAGAAGATATTTGAAGGCCATCTGAAGGATGGTAGAAGATATCGAAGGCCATTAGCAATGATGGTAGTAGATTTAAGGAAACAGACTCAAAATCTTAGTAGTAGATGAAATTAAACTCGGGAAAGGATGATTCAAAGTTCAAGAAGGCTAAGAAAGAAATGGAGAAATTATTGTCTGAGAGTTGCATGGATTTCTGGGAACTATATGAGAAGAATCAACCCTTTAGGGTGGCACCATTGGATTCTCCTTCTCAAGCACTATGAATTCAACTATAAGAACTATCAAATCGGATTAGCAGTTCATACATAGCGGAGCAAACAAGTCAACCGGTCGAACCAGCCAAGGACAACATGAGGGCTGACACGAGGCCAACCAAGCCAACATGAAGGAAACCTAGCACGACCCATTCTAGTGCTCAACACAGATCGTGCTACAAAACACGCCCCAAGCTAGATGCCCCCAGCACAGACCGTGTCATCCCCTGCTGCCCGTGTCCCCTGTCTTCTATCCACTTCGAAATTTGTCTAAGTAAGGGTGCAGACCATTCCATTTCACACGGTCAGTATCATTTCAAGTCACTAATGAAAAGACCAACCCAGAGGGTATGAATAAAGACATGACCCGTGCTATGTAATTGAGAAAAATAAGGTTACAGCCAACGGCCCACGCCAAACAACAAGGGATGTGCTCTTAGAAGCATCAAAATAGAGTTCCAACCAATGGTCAGTGCCAGGTGACACGGACCATGCCAGCATGAGGCTCCAGCCTTTTCTAGACAAGTAGGCCACGTTGGTATAATGATACGGTCCGTGCCACGCCGAGCGGCCCTCGCATGCATGAAAGGCACTTGGCTGGCACTGACCATGCCGGATCTTACTTCCCGTGTCGTTTGTGGCTGCTAAGGTTTTTGGCCATATTTAGGCCTTTTCTAGGTCCTATTACCTATTTATATATATGGACCTCTGTCTACTAGGGTAAAATTTTATGCCCATTTTCATCTTTAAGGGTAGGATAGAGAGATAAAATACTCTTCCTTCCCACTAGGTTCTTTTTCTTTCTTCTCTTTATTTTTCTTTTGCCTAAAAGTGTTGAATCTAATGCAATATTTGGGTTCAATACTTAGAGACTAGCTAATTAACTTGGAGATTATATTTGTATTCATGTATTAACATCTATTTTGTGAGATTTCTAAGATATACCTATTTCAATGTGTTTTGTGATTATTTTGTTGGCTTGTTCTTAATATTCTTGTGAATTGCATGGTTTTCACATTTAGTTAGCACACACCAAAGTCTACTTTCATATTGTCGCACTATTGATACCCCCTAGGGAGGGAAACCTAGATGGGCTTGGGGTAACGATTGGTTCAAATCCACGTGGGTGTGTGCACGTGATGTGTCCATATTATACGGTTATTTTGAGACTTTTTGGATTCACATTTTTACACAGTTGCGCTCTAGATGTGGCATTTTTCCTTGAGTTAAGAGCAACTTTGTTTTTTTATATTAATTTTCTAGAGATTTTGTGCGACAAGGAAAATGTTGGAAGACTTTCAAGGCTTCGAACACTATCTTTGAAGATTTGAAGACATTATTTTGAGCTTTGAAGACTAGAGGGATTAAAGAAAAGTGATGTGAAGAGGAGGACTTGAGACAAGAAGAAGAAAGAAATCAAGATGCTGAATTTAGTCACGGTCGTGACTCGCGACTCGCGATGGACGGGTGGCCAAAAATCTTTCATTCTTTTTTTACTATAAATACCAAACCATAACCTCTCCCTTCACACCTTTCTTCCTCCTGCGAAAGTTTGGCTTAAAATTATAGTTTTCTTCTTCGTACGTAATGCCATTAATGGGATACTTTTAGGCGTTGATCGACTAAAAGAGTCATTAGTGAGGTTTAGCAAGATATGTCGAATTCACTCTTGTAAACTACTAACAAACAAGGATAGAAGATTTATCTTCACAACAAGTAGAAAAAGTATTGAATAGGTTGTATGTTCAAGGATAGATAAGAGGTTTGGAAGTGGAAATCAATTGCACCTAAAGTCACATAACTTGTGTTTAATCTCTTCTTAATAGTTTGTTGCAAAATTACTAGATTTACATTGCTTGCCAATTATTTTGTCTTTAAATTCGTAACTTAGAAAAACCATCCAAACCCCCCCCCCTCTTTACATGTTTATATATATATATATATATATTTATGTATATCTCTATATCTAGGCTTATATTAACCCTTATATGCATGAACTCTTAGAAAAATCCCTCTTCTTTGTGGACGACCCCCAATTTGCATCTATCTTCTTAATTGTATTTAGTAAGTAGGGCTTATAAATTGTATCTTTGAGAGGTACGATGGCGTCCTCCCAAATTTTAGTATCGCTGCCGGGGAAGAGTCGTTTATTTTTAAGTGTTTGGGCATATTTGGTTGAATATTTTCTAGTTTTTTTATTTTTGGCTATTTGTTTTCTGGAGTAGGCATTTCTTGAGTTCTTGGTGAATTTTTATTGAGAATCCTTGCAATATCATTCCGACTTTTTGAAAAAATATATGGAACATCTCACCTTGAGGGAACTTATGATTAGAAGAGAGGCTCAACTAGTAAGGTTTTTGTAGGATTTGTCATTCCAACCGTTCTACCGAGTCTTGCTCTATGTTGAGGGATAGGCATTGCGAGGGGGAAAGAACCGTTGGTTTTTAAAACTAAGGGTATTATGAAGAGTTCTATAATGAGGATAGAGTTGATGGTTTTCAAGGGCAAGAAGCTCAAGAATGGTATTCGTACAACGATTCTTACAATCTGAAGGGGAGTGGTAATACAGATTTATGGTGTGAGAATGAGCCGGAAAACCAACCCTACGAGCAATATAGTTATCCCCCACCACCTTACACCATACCCTAAAACCATGCCCAATAGGAAGGTTCAAGTTTAACAAACACATAAATTATGGATGCAATGGCAAACTTAACAAAGTTGGCCAAGATTAATGAGGAAGTGGAAACTCAAACCTTCTCAAGACTCAAGACTTGGAGGGATGGGGCATGTGAGAAACATAATGGAAGAGGTTATCCAAATGGAAGCTCTTTATTCCGAAGATACACCTTCCCAAGTCAAACTTGAAGATACGGTGAGTGAGGTCACGTTGACGAATGAGTTCGAGTTCGAAGGGGATGAGGAGTCGGTTGTTGAATATAAAGAAGTTGAGGAAGAGGTGATTGTGCTACATCCATTGCCATCATCACCCCTACCCCACCTAATGAACCGATTCCACCATTTTCGAAAGTTTTGAAGGAGATAAGAAAGGAGCAAAAAGACTATTTTAAGCCTCCTAAGCACCCTACTCTTTTAAAACCAACTCCACCTCCACAAAACTTTCCTCTTGAAAGTTTTATACCCCCACCTATTTAATATTGGATGCTCATGGTGAAGGGGTTCAAACCTTAACCAAATGGATAACATTATAGTCATGTCGACGACCTTAAAAATACGGAGCTAAGTAATGTCGACGACGAAAATAAATTTGGCTTTTATTTAACCTTTTGTCATTATTTTTGTTATTTTGTGTTGTTCTTTTCACGGTATATTTTTCCATGATTTTGTAGCAAGATGAAGTGCATTGCATTGGAGAAGATGAAAGAATGATAGCCAGGACAAAGGGAAGAAAGCTTGGAAAGTTGGTAAGAAAATTCTTCTAAGTGTTGGGAAACATTGTCTATCGCAAGTCGCGACATGTCGCGATGAACAGGGGAAATTTTCATCTCCTAGTTCTAGTGAATTGCGAGTCGTGACAAGGGGTTTGTGAGTCACGACTAAATCAGAAATATTTGGGAAAATGTGAACTCCTAGTTGCATGATATCGCGACTCGCGAAGACACTGTCACAAATCGCGGCAGTGCCTTGCAAGTCGTGATATGTCTTTTGCGATAAGAATCATTAATTTTTTTTTGAAAATTTCAACTCTCAGGACCAATTCTTTGTGAGTCGCGACATAGAGATGACTTTCCAGAATACTACATCAACCCTTCTTTTTCTCTACCAACTGTTCCTAAGAACCACCACACCTCAACTCATGGCACTTCAAGATAGGTTATGACCGTGTATGAAATCATTTCCCTAGGCCAAATGTTGAGGGTGAAAATTTTGGAATAACTTTCTGAGGTATTGAAACTGCCAAAAATATTTTTGGGGCCATACTGCAATTCTTGGTAAACTTGGGCACACGATAAATATACAATTTTGGGGCCATTCCATACATACAATCGTGACGGTAACGATTGGAAATGATCTTATCATATTGAATTGAATTTCTGTGCCGCCAATTTCTAATTTGGACGATTCAATGATTCTTGGAGGGACTTAACTGCAAAAAGTAAAAAGTTTACTCGGACCTCAAAATACGAATCGATTTGAACAAGCTGACTATTCAAACCACTGGGGTGTAATTACAAATTAGACCTGTTAGGAAATGAACCGCTTATGACCGGAAACTGACGACCAAAGATCTTCGGATTCCACATTGTCACCTTCTGGAATTCCATCAACATTTACCCTAGAATATGTGTTTGCGCTTCTGGAGAATTGACCCTCGAGGCACAAATATTTTACAATTCACCTTTAAGTAGAGAATATAAAATTTGATTTTTTTTGTGGTTACGAAGAGTATAAGTTTTGCAAAACAAATCTGGAGGACCTAATTGCAAAAAAAATGATCGACAAGTTCTCCTGTTGTAAAAACCGTGACGTTCCAATTATAACACTTAAATATTAGGGTACAATATGAAGTTGAAACCAGAATTTTTCAAATGGTGGGTTAGGGGTTGCATGTTAACGTTAGGGGTCATAATCCTAATATGACAAATTATATGAAAACACACGAATTTAATATTTTCGGGATACGAGGTTGTTTTTAAATTAATAAAGAACTGTTAGGTGAATGTCACTTAAACATATCGTATAATAATTTTGGGGAATGGAATGTTAATATAACTATAGGGATTGTAAAAAGGATAATTGAATGTACGTTGGTAAGCATTCATGTCATTTATGCACTGGTATTAACATACTGGTGTAAGATATAGGTTACGTGGGTGGGAAAAATTTAAAATTTCATTTTCCGCCAAAAATTAGCGGGAAATTAGGTACCCCGGTACATATATCAAAAGCACCACTTTTTGTACCGGTGCTAAGTGTTTGACAGTAACTTGAAATCATTGCTCCCTGGACACCGGTTATCCTTCTTTTGCACCGGTATTTCGACAAGTTTTAGTTACTAAAAAACAAATTAGATACTAAAAATACAACATGCTATGTAAAAGATAACATGTCACTTCAAGATATGCCATGACCGGGTATAAAATATTTTCTGTAGGCCAAGTGTTGTGGGTTAAAAATTTGGAATAATATTCGGAGGTGTTGACATTGCCAAAACAAATTTTGGGGGCATACTTCAATTCTTGGTAAACTTGGGCACACAATCAATGTACAACTTTAGGGATATTCCATGCATACGATCGTGACGGTAACAATTGGAAATGATCTTATCATATTGAATTGAATTTTCGTGCCACCAATTTCTAATTTTGACGATTCCATGATTCTTGGAGGGACTTAACTGCAAAAAGTAAAATTTTACTCGGACCTCAAAATACAAATCGGCTTGAACAAGGTGACTCTTCAAACCATTGGGATGTAATTCCAAATTAGACTCGTCAGAAAACAAATAGCTTGTGGTCGGAAACTGACGACCAAAAATCTTCGGATTCCACATTGTCCCTTTTAGGAAAACACACAACGTTTACTCAAGAACATTTACGTGCGCTTCTGGAGAATTGAATCCCAAGGCACAAATATTTACAATTCACCTTTAAGTAATGAATATAAAATTTGAAATTTGTTGTTGTTACGGAGAGTATGGGTTAAGCAAAACAAAGCTGGAGGACCTAATTGCTAAAAACAAGGATCGACAAGTTCTCCCATTGTAAAAACCATGATGTTCCAATTATAACACTTCAATATTAGGGTACAATATGAAGTTGAAAACAGAACCGTTCAAATGGTGGGCGAGGGGTTGAACGTAAAAACTTAGGGGTCATAATGCTAATGCGACAAGTTATATGAAAACACACGAATATAATATTTTTGGGATACGAGGTTCCCTTAAAGTAATAAGGAACCATTAGGTGAATGTCAATTGAAGACAACTTAGAAATAATTTTGAGGAATAGATCATTTTTTAAAAAAAATTGGGGTGTTTAAATTGAAGAATCAAAATTACGTTGATAACCATGCAATGAATTTATGCACCGGTAATGGTGAATATTACCAGTGAATTAATTCATTTTTGTTGCTGCCAAAATTTTAGAATTTAATTTTTTACTGAAAGAAGAAGAAGCGGCAAATTTTTACACCGGTAATTTTCTCAAAAGCACCGCTTTCATTACCGGTGCTAAGGATTTGGTACAAGATTTTAAATTTTACTCTCTGGATGCTGAATTTTGATTTCAACAAGAAACAAGCAGCTACTTTCTACACCATTGGTACACCGATATACCGACTTTTGCACCGGCAAAGATACCGGTGTTATTGGGTACATAACCAAAATTTTAGGAAAGTGCTCTCAGGTTTGACAGATTTCGATTTAATGCAGCTGCGCGCAGCTGCTTTGACCACCAGGTTTGCACTAGTACAACGACATTTGGACCAGTAAATTTACTGGTGCAAGGTACTTAACCAAAATTCAAGGAAAGTGCTCTCGGGTTTGACATATTTTGATATAAAGCAATTGCGTGCAGTTCCTTTGACCACCTGTTTTGCAATGGTACAACGCCATTTGCACCGGTAAATTTACCGGTGCTAGGTACTTTAAACAAAATACAGGTGTGCAAAATGGTAATATTTTAAAAAATATTAACCGCCCTGAATGTAATAACCGAAGCACACAATTTCGGGTTCATAATCCCCACATCTTCTCTCAAGTTCAACCATCTTAACTTTCTCATCAACCCCCAAAGCCTTCCACAACCTAGCCATAGTTTGCTACAAAAGGGTGAAGAGTATACCATCTTCCACAACCAACCATCCTTTACACCCCCCCATTTCTTGTAGAGTCAAACTTTAGGGATTCAAGTGTAAAAAATTAACCACACTCGGTTCCTATAACAATGTAAATATACTTTCTAATGTTTGCAGTGGTATGAGATTCTAAATTATGAATGGGAAGCAATACCATTTTCATGTAGAACAAATGTTTGACAGAATGTCTGAATGAGCAATTGTTTTTAAAAAAAATGAAATTTTGAAATTACAAGTCACCATCTATTAGAATGGATGATGTAGTATCTCATTCTAATGCTTCTATGGTGGAATATCAAATTTGTGGAAATTTATTATGGTATAATTTGTTTCCTTTGTTTTGGCTAAGAAGTGTTCAACTTCGTCGGTTTCCTTCTAGTTTGGGATTGTTCCATGGACCTCTATGTGCTAAATTTACGGTGTTTTATCGTATGGAAGGGATTGGGTGATTGAAGTTGTAGGAATGGTTTTAAGACTTCTTCGAATAGTTGTGGGAGTTAAGATTTTGGAATGCATGTATGACTTCTTCGAATGGTTGTGGCTTATTGTTTTGGCATTGTGTGACTTACCACGTACATCATTTACGTTATATGAGTAGGGTACATAACAATGGATCATATTATGTTGTATTTTTGTACTCAGTTTTTACCATGCACGTCATTTATGTTATATGACTAGCTTACAAAAGTATGGGTGAGATTATGTTACATATTTGACTTCATTTTTTCTAATGGTTGAATTACTTTACATGTTGTAGATGCCGTAAAAATGTGGAAAACTAACCACGAAGAGGACGTGACAACCACTGAAGAAGAAAGTTATTACCCCACCTGCAGAAGACGAAGGAGAACAAAAACCACCAAGCCATTGAATATCCAGTTTGAAAATGAGGGTACACCGCAACATGAACCAAAAAAGGAAGACAATTTTGAGGGAGAGGAAGGCGGTAGGTTGGAGGAAGAACCCCAACGTTCCAACGAAGATGCGACGGGATCCCGAAAGGGGAGGAAAGTAAAAAAAAATAGGATAACGACTTACCCAAGGCGGGAGGTAAACATGGCGAGGAATTTGAAAAGTTCGAGATAAAAAATTGGTGCAAGTAGTGTCGAACAATGACTTCTCAGTCCGGCATGCTTGTGAAGGAGAGTAATCCTGTTCCCGTTGCTTTCTGGTTCCACAAAATGAGGTGGTTTGAACGAGACGGCATGGACGGCCTACGAGAATTATACTCTCTGGCACCGCATCAAATTCGGGTTTTGTGAACACTGGAGCTATGTCCCCGATGATGTAAAGGAAGAGGCGTAGAAAGGCGTATTGGTAAGGTATTCATTAATTTTTTAGCCTCTCATTCTTCATTTTTTCCATTACATACACATGATCAAAGTCTTCATGTGCATATCTATTTTTTTATGCAAGCTTCGCTATTGAGAACACATTGACCAAAGTTCTACTGCAAATGTTGAAGATGTGATCAAGAAGGCAAGGCACCAACATAGGAACTGGAAGACAAAGGTGGCAAACAAGTACATACATGACGTGGACAACGGACTTAACAAATCGAAGGTGAAATCATGGAAGAAGTATAAGTATAATTTTTCCGAGAGAAGGCGCCGAACAGACGAATTCCAAGTCTTATTTGTAATAAGTTATAACATTAAGCTATATTGTTCATTGGTTATTGGATTACTATCTAGATTTATAATTTTGAACCTAACCTAATCCCTTCCCTTAAGCAATTCAAAAGAAGGCAACTAAATATGCGTCAGCAAAAGTATACACCCACCACACTCAGAGGAAAGAGAATTGAGAAGTCGTAGACAGAATTTATGAGCAGCTTAAAGAAAAGGAGAGGAAGAAGCTCTCTGATCAGGGATACACTACGGAGGTGATTGAGAAGCAACTGGAGAATAAGGAATTCAAGCCTGACAGATTTCTTGTTTACCTGGAGTCCAACAAGGACGGTGTTGGGAAGTACGCATCCAAGAAGGTCCAGAGGATCGCTGCCAACGTAGTATGTTCTTTAAATTTCTTTGACATTAACAAAATTTAACATATGTTTTTGACCATTTTTTATTAACAACTTTGCATTTCCTTTACAACACAGTTGAGAATGAACGAGGAGAAGGACCGGGGGACTATGTTATTGGAGCCTGGTGTGGACATTCTCATTAAGGAGACAAATAATAAGGATCGCCACTTCCCACTTCAGTGGCGGTTCCTCATCTCAGCCGTAGCGAGTGCGACAGCAGTTCCTCGAGAAAACCAACACCACAGAAGAAACTATCTACTGATCAACTTGTTCTTAAGGCCATGGTGTCATACTTTGAGCAACTAGTCAAGGGCTTTGCAGTTGCATGCGTTGTACATGTCCCGGCAGGCCTTGAAGATCCAAAGAAGTTCATTGAAAAGGCCATAGAGAACTTCGATGCGGCTGCATCAAAGTCAAGTGGAGAGCCCAGTGATGGAGAAGGTGATGAGAAGGTATACCCACATAAATAAATGTACTATATTTTTAATTAATTTTTAAATTTTCTATACCTTCATTGGAGTAAATATTTTCCTCAACATTTTACTTGCAGGATGGGGAAAGTGTAACTTTGTACGCCAAAGACGTTACCGGTAGGAAGCATATGGTCATACATGGGTTACAATAAATCCTTTGTCATCAGTATAGCCAGCAAGGAGGTGTTGCTCGTGTTAGAGTTTGCGAGTCAATCTACCACCCTAGGGCAGGATAGCCCTCAGCAGACCACTAATTGGACAATGTTGGAGAGGCTTTGGATAGCGTAGTCGATTGGCCCATCTCTTTGATAGTCAAGGGAGATTAGCTACCTATAAAGAAAGATCTAGAAGATGAGTTCAATGAATTGGCCAACGACGATGTGAAGATTCAGATTATCACCGATGAAGAGGTAAATGAGTGTCACACTTTAAATATCATTTCATTAAAAAATAGAATCACACGTTATAATTAACAAAAGTAATAAAAAAATTATTCTTTTCAAATAGGGTATGACGGGTACATCTTCTGGAAGGCAATCCCACTCGAGCATCCATTTTAGGCCTTCGTCAAGAGTGAGACTCAGCTAGAAGCAACCAAAACATGTGCTATACTATACAACACCCACTACATTGTCAAGCCCTAACTTCAGGAATATCAATGACTCATAACATCATTTTAGTGTTACTTTTCTATCCCCAGATTCACAACAGGCGAAACTTGAAGGATTTCCCGATGATGGAGAGATTCATCATCGATTGCAATACGACTGTCATGGAAATGGTAAAGAATAATGACTGCATGTTCTTCCCGATCTTCTGTCCGTTGACCTTTGTGGTAAAATGAAATAATGGAGTCGGCATAGATGTACTGGTCGAGTTGGGCAACAAGCTCAGAAACTGCAACTCGATGACCTAGATCAATAACGCATCAATGGATGTGTAGATGGGGTTACTTCCTAAACTTAATTGTGTACTGGTATTTTTATTCAATAAGATTGAATGCGATAATTGTCCTTACTGTAACAGGCACCTCTAGGAGAAAGTGTACGAATCAAATGCCAGTCGCATCCAATTATGCACTTCAAACACTGAGAACTTGATCGACATTGAATAACGTTTTAATAATATTTGGAACACAATGGCTATAATGGACTTTGAGTTCTACATTGTGCCCTTCCAAAGAATGCAAGGCTTTTCCCAGGGGTTACAATTTACTTTTCTAACATCTTCCATTTTGGAATGCTTAATTGGTATGTTTTTCTTGAAGCGATCATTGGTACCTTGTCATTATCCATCCGAGCACGGATGAGGTTTTTGCACTAGACACACTGACGGGGGTATCAAACTAACTAACGTTATCGATAATAGGTTGATCTCAAGGTATTATGATCAATATATTTCATAATATATTACTGTTATTCCCTCAAACAACTTGACATTGTTATTTACTTTCATGAAAAGCATGCTTGCACGTACCAAAGGGAGAAGAGGAAGAAGATGATACCAAGTCCTGACTACATATGGAGTATCAACAACATAAAGGTAATTCATTAAATCTTACGAATCAATTTCAGAAACAACATTTCATAAAAATAATTATTAATGAATTGTGCATTTCTATGCAGTACCGAGCTCAACTTGGTTTGTGGCAATGTGGGTACTCTGTCGTGCTGTTCATGAAAGAATTGGTTCTCCACAAAACGTCAAACAATATCCTCGAGATAAAAATCAATTGGAACAAACATACTAATTCTTAATTACTACTATCAAAACTGTAAATATCACAAATATTCTTTCTGCACTAACATTTTACCTATAAATATCATAGATCTTCTGAGAGGGCCAAAGGCCATACCATATTTATAAATTCAAGTTGTGGCAAAGAGATGGGGCGGGGCATGGATCAATGAGTACCAGCAACAGGTAAATACTTCGTTACAACTGCTGGATGATAAGAACAACATCATAGGTTGAGTATTTAGTTACTGTGAATGAAAATATTTATTTTGTATGCTCGGTTGAACGCCCAATTCTTATACAAATTGTCTTATTTTTCAAATTTAACTACATTCAAGGTTCTTACACATTAAGATTAATTCATGACTCCCACGATCAATACATTATTACATTTGTAGTTGCTTATGGAAATTAATTTGGGAGGGCCCACTAGGAAATAATTAGGTCATTGCAAAAATTATACCAAATTTGCACCGGTGTAAAAGAAATCAACGCTATTACAATCTTCCGGTGTATCTTCATTTTTATCATACCGACGCAAGTGTATTTCACAACCATACATCATTAGTTAACCCAATACTGGTGCAAATGTCCATTACCAATTTACGTCGAAATTATTCACCGTACTAGTGCAACTGTGCCCTATACTATTTGCAACATAACTAGACCGGTATTTATTATCTACATCGGTACAGAATTTTGTGGTTCTTCATTTTACAAAGTGTATTTATATTGCTAGCACCGGTACATTATGCCTGTGCATACTAATGTCTACACCAGTATTCTCTTGTTGGTGCCTTTATAACAACCAAATACACCACTATACTTATGCATTGGTATATCTTGGAGATATTTTACCGGTGCAATTGCAGGAAAATACCGGTGCAATTGAACATGTCCTACAGTAGTGATTCTATAACATGACCCTTACCACATATTATGTTATGGAAAATGGAATAATAAAATTTAGCCTGTTAAGATGCTTCTTGTTAATAAATTCATCACAAACACACTTATTTTTTTGTCGCATGTATGTGATTGTAATAAATAGTAGGTCAATGATGGGGTGCTAATCATTGTTGTTTGGTTATTTCCAAAAGGAAATCAGCTCTATTAGTTGTTCATTTAGGAACGTGATTTACGATGTTGATTTAGGATATTGTTGGTTGATTTCCTATGGATGTTGATTTTAGATTCTGAAGTCCTATTAATGTCGTCAGTTGTGTGCATTTATTTGGATGTTGTTAGTTATGTGCATTTATTTTGATTTTGTTAGTTGTGAGCATACATATGTTGTCAGTTAGGCTATTTTTTCTACTGAAGTGATATAGCGGCTGCGCACAGCTGCTCTCTGGGGCAACAGTTTTAGTTCAGGTTTTGTTTTCCCCATTCGAAACAAATAGAACAGGTGCGCACAGTTGCGGTCAGTGCCACTTCTATTTTTTATTTCCCGAATGGAAATAATAGAGCGCTTGTGCGCAGCTGCTCTCCCAGGAAACAAATTTGCAACATGTTCTTTTTCCCCAAGGTTGGAACTAATAGAGCGGCTGTGCTACACAGACGATATTATTTATTTTGTTATTTCCCCACTGACCGCACCTGCGCGCAGCTGCTCTCTCTGCAAAAGTTTTTTCCCATCATTCTAAATTTCCTTAGGTATTTCAATACTTACATTTTAATAATCGTTTAGATCTATATGAATTGTTTTGGCGATGGAAAGAAGTTAATGTTCAATACTCGTATCAATTTCTACTTTTATGAACCAAGGATAAATTTCAAATTGATTATATTGACAAAATTATTTTCTTCTAGTTTGTTTTTACAGTTCCTTCTAGTGATTTTTTTCAAATTTTATGGATTTTGCATGCAGCTGCGGTCAATGCCACTTCTATTTTTGTATTTCCCGAATGGAAATAATAGAGCGGTTGTGCGCAGCTGCTCTCCCAGGCAACAAATTTGCAACATGTTCTTTTTCCCCATGTTGGAACTAATAGAGCAGTTGTGCTACACAAACGATATTATTTATTTTGTTACTTCCCCACTGACTGCACCTGCGCGCACCTGCTCTCTCTGCAAAAGTTTTTTCCCATCATTCTAAATTTCCTTAGGTATTTCAATACTTACATTTTAATAATCATTTAGATCTATATGAATTGTTTGGCGATGGAAATAAGTTGATGTTTCAATACTCGTATCAATTTCTACTTTTATGAACCAAGGATAAATTTCAAATTGATTATATTGACAAAATAATTTTCTTCTGGTTTGTTTTTACAGTTCCTTCTAGTGATTTTTTCAAATTTTATGGATCTTGTGTTCAGAAAGGAAAAAAGTGCTGCCTATATATTTTGAACCATAGTTGACAAAGAGATGCCGCTGCATTTGGTATCTTGCTTCCTAAGGATAAGGAAACATACTTTTCTATCAGGTGGGAGTGAGTTAAGGTTTGTGGACCTGTGATCATCCTGAAGGCACCTTTACCTATTGAACATGAACAATTGAGTTTATATATGAGGTCATTGGATATAATATTTATGGCCCGGGATGTTGATGATGGGGTATGACAATTGTATTTTTATGATCGTAGCATTGTTATCTTTTCAAAAATTAACTTAACATAATTTATCGTTCATATGATTAACTAGGAGAACTAGAAGCAGTCGCCTCGTAACATGCTGGTGGTTGAAGATGGAAGCTGTGACAAAAAAATTACACCAAAAACTACCACGGAGGAAGAAGAGGTTAAACAAATAATTATATTACCATACTTTGATTTTTGACCATCAGCCAATCAACTCCACCCAACTTGATTTCTGACCATCAACTTTCCGTAAGGAGTCATTTAACCCTTTGCAAATCCCAAGATTACTGAACTATATTCATAAAAAACTCAACTAACTTTATCGTATTCTCAAATGGAATTACAATAGCATGTATGTTTCCAGGGGTCACAGAAGACCAAGAATGCATTGTTCCTGTTCAACAGATCTGTGAATTTATAAGTTCATCCACACAAGTATTTGGACAAAAGAAAATCGCGCTCATCCCTTTCAGTGCAGATGTGTTTGGATCCAAATACATCTCCACGACCATTTTTATTGACAAACTAACTTATTCATGAGCAGCCTCAACTAAGAACACGAAATGGAGTGGATTACAGGATCACAACTTGATATATGGGCATCGTAACAATGCATGCTTACATTATTATGAATGCTTGATAATGATTGTTCATTTTTAATATAATTTTACAGAAACCCGTGCAATTGGATGGTTGATCGATGTCACGTCCAGTTTGTTCTGGCTGGTTCAAATTCTCTTACTGAAAATGCACATCAAAGGGTTAAATTGATTGCGAAAGAGGTTTCAACTATTAAGCTCTGCACTCGAGCAAGGATGTACGTCTTCCTGTACAATTGAGAGTAAGTACTATGCATGTACACGATTAATTAAATTGAGGTTTTATTAGTTTTTGAGTTTTTTACCCTATAAAAGCAGTTGCGCCCGTATTTTCGGTTTTTTTTACAAAGTTATGCATTAATAATCACATTAGGTATTTTCTTGATTTCTTTTGTTGTAGCCATTGGTTTTTGATCGCCTTTGTGCCGGAACATGAATGAGTATATTGCATCGACTCGATGTGTGGGGGAATTGGCAAACATATTAAGCTATGCCTTCAATTGATTCATTCGTAAGTTGGTCGATTTTTTTCAGCTTCATCAGAATTATACCTGATTAATCTATTAAGATCCATAGATTTTTTTGTATTTATATATTGAATTTTTTTATATCAATTCTAGGATTTCAACAAAATATCGACTGTTCGTCAGTTCAGAGCAAAACAAAACATACCCTTCAAACTATACATTGAATTTCATAAACATCAATGAACGTATTATCTCATAAATTTGGAATTCCTATGTCAATTTGATGTTCGTAACCATTTCAAAAAATCCTTGTTCGTATCCGCACAAGAATCAACATAGTACTTGGGAATGTGGATACCATTGCATGTATTATATGAAATTTTTTGTTAAAGAAGTGCATGAGATTGACATTATTCAGGTATATTTTCTTATGTTGTTTTTTCTTATGTGTACAGTATCTCACATGTAGAATGTAACATTCAATTTAATATATGTTTCAGTAATTTCCTGAAGATCGCACTCCTTTGGGGAAAGAGAAACTACGCAACATTGCTCTTAGTTGGGTTCGTAGTTTTGCGAAAAAATACTTTGCCACATTGCATGGCTCAATTGCATGTAAAACATGGAATTTAATCCATTATTGGATAGATTCATGTTTATATATATCCATCACTTAATAGTATCTCTTTATGAAAAGTAAATGTCCCCAACATTCGATAGACTTCATCTCCATGAAACACTATATTCTCATATCTTATGTAGGGTTGTCAACACAATTTTGGTTACCATTAACTACGTTCATGTACTCCTTTACCTAGGAAATTACATGTGGTCATATTTATTGGGTTTTTGCTACAAGATTGTTCTTTATGTCCGATGAATTGTGATTGTTGGGAATTTTTGTAGTATAATCGGTGCACTGGTTTATTACATTGTACTAATGAAAACCGGTGCCTTCTATGTAAAAAGTAGAAACGTTTTTGAAAAATAAATTGGTTACAATAAAAAAACATTGCCAATTTTTACACCGGTTCTCAAAAACCAGTTTTTTATGTTACTAGCTGTGGAATTTTCTTTTCATGTTGCCAGATGTGGCCACATATATGTTGTTAGACTGTTTTAGTGTTTGTAGTGAAGTATTAGAGCGGCTATACGCAGCTGCGATCAGAGCCCGATTATAGTGTTTTTCCCCCAAATCGAGCTAATAGAGCATCTGCGCGGAGTTGCCATTAGCGCCCAATTATAGTGTTGTTTTTCCCAAATTGAACTAATGGAGCAGCTGTGGTCAGCGCCCAATTCTACATTTGTTTTTGCCAAATGGAACTAATAGAGCAGTTGCGGTAAGAGCCAATTCTAGTTGAGTATTGCCAACTGGAATATCAAAAACCTGTGCCAATTTTAACACCAATTTTTTTGAACCGGTGTTAAAAAAACATAACACCGGTTCTGAAAATACCAATCCCGTACAAAAAAAACTGGTGCCAATTTTAACAGCGGTTTTTATGAACCGTTGAAAACAAATATGTGCCAATTTTACCAGAGCTTTTTTAACAACCGGTGAAAATAAAAAACTGGTTCCAATTTTAACACTGGTTTTTTCGAACTAGTGCAAATAGAAAACCGGTTACAACTTTAGCACCGATTTTTTTGATTCAGTGCAAATAAAAAGCCAGTTCTAATTTTGACACTTGTTTTTTTAACCACTGCAAAAAAAAAATACCGGTGCCCCAAATTAACACCGATTTTTTACCAGGTACCATATAAAACCGTCGTTAATTTAACATCGGTTTTTAAGACAGGTGCTAATATGAAAATAGGTGCTAATATTGCATCGGTTTTTAGAAAATCGGAGCTAACCAAAAAACTGGTGCCAAATTTAGCACCGGTTTTTTTTAAACGGTGAAAATGTTTTGCCCCCTACTTAGTCACCGGGTTTTTTTTACTCCCAAAAATCGGTGCTAGCCTTTCAAAAAACTTGAGCTAGAGGGTCATTCCCGTGATTGTGATTTTTGGGCCAAAAATTTAGATTTTTGAGATTCAAATCTTGATCTTAAACATGAAATTCTAGGCTCATTAATTCAGAAAAAATTTTAGTTTTCCCCAATGCATAAATTGATTGGTACTTTTGTCCCTCTCATTCTCTGATTTCAAAATCTCATCCTTATCTCAATTGTACCACTTTTTGATTCACATTGTTTGCTGAAAATAATGATCCATAGTACATCACCTTACCCATAGGATTCATTTAGATCAATAAAATTTATCAAGAGCACTCACTCTCAATCTTCCTTGGGATATTTCAAAATTTTATGCCACTTTTCCAAAAAAAATAGCATTTTTGCTTCTTCTTGTGTGGATTCTTCATCTCCTAGCTTCAAATTACAAGTAATCCTTTGAGGTCTATGTTTACATGCTTTAATTAGCACGATGGTGATTTGATGAGGCGATTTTTAGTTAGAAATGTGTTCATTTATCTTTGAGAGAAATTCTTGGGTCATTTGAGTAATCTAGTGCTACACTAAGTGTGGGGGTGAGTGTATTATCATTGTACTTTGATGATGTGATCTTTATTGATTATGATGGTTTAAGAGGAATGATTCTTGATTTCATGATATTCTTGATGGAATGATATTATTATTCATTGGTTGATTGTTAAAAAATAATGGTTCTTGATTTAATAGCATGATAACTTCATTTGAAATGTTATGATAACATGATTTGGAATGTTGTGGTTATTTAGGAAGGAATGTTCTTTTTTACTAAATATTAATGCATGCCTTTTGTTATCCTTGCAATATGACTTTTCCTTGTTGTGAATAGGATAACTCCAAAGAGAAAATGTCAAAAGGAACCATTTCCTGGGGTGACAAGGGGAAGAAGCCGGCCAAGGTTAGGAGACAGAAGCCATCATTTTCCCTTTTTCCCCACCCCGATTTTTTCATTAATGAATTCATGGGTTTGACCAAAATTTCTGAGGGTGTGGCCCAAAGGTGGAGGTACCTAAATAGCCCAAACGGACTATCTTGGAAACAAAGTTTGCTTGCAAAGAAACTTTGGGAGCTCTAGTCCTACTCAAGCCTTTCATGTACTTTCTTAGTAGGATAGGCCTATAGGGTTTCATGGACAAGCAATCAAAGACCTATATTTAATGGACTTTGGAATTCTTGTCCACTTTGGAGCAAATGAAGGACACTGAAGGGAGGAGACTCATCTGATTCCACTTCGATGATGTTGAGTACACTATATTGCATTGGGATATCGCCCAAGCATTTGGGTGGAAGTACAGGAAGAATATCCCAGGGATTCACCGACAAGGTCTTCCGTTCTCGTTGAGCAAATTTAGGAGAATACTATCGGGCACAGAATGGAAGCACTGTTGCAAGAGCACCATAATTATCCACCCAGCATTGCATTAGCTTCAACGACTATTATCTATGGGAGCGTTTTGTCATGGGAAATCTTTGAATGTCTGGGGTCGAATATCCAGGTCCTTTGAGTGATGACCCCGGAGGAAAATTTTTAACACAACATATGGTTGCAGCCTTTGTGGATGAGTACCTTGAGATGGGAAACAACAAAGGCGGCAAGATTCCATGAGAGGCATGGTTAGACTCTAAGTTGAACATTTGGGCTATTTGTCTCATTCTTCATTGGCGGTCGCGAATTTGGGTCGTTATAGGACACGGTACATGATGGACAAGCTGGAGAACGCAGGGACGGTGGCCGCCAAGAACTTAAAGGCTCACTTTGTATAGATATATGGTTGCTCTTCGGTGTTCAATTTTATGATTCTACCCCATCCAGAGTGCACAACTATCGATCAGGATACGGTGTTTGAAAACCTTTTCAAAGCCCCTGATTCAAGGTTTGAGAAGGATTTCTACAAAATCCTATCAAACCCGGATATAGACATCTAGGAAGATGACAACGGGATCCCAGTTATAGGGTCTCCTAGCCGCACTAGCCTACCTTCATACATTCTTGATCAATTTTGTATCTTCAAAGAGCAACTTACTAATTCTACTAAGATTGTGAGGGATATCGGTGAAGCAGTAAGTGGGATGAGCTTTCTGTTTTAGAACTTTGGGACCCAACTTGGTTCTATGTAGGACATCATGCGTACTCAAGGGTTTAGGCTTGATTTCATTAAGCCAGAATTTGCCATCGTGGATGAAAGGTTGGATGCTCAGGAAGAGGCCATCGAGAAAGTGCTTGAGAGACTTCACCTTTTGAAGCTAGATTCTTTCAAAGATTTCATTCCTCTTGAGAAGTATAAAATGCGTCCATCGGAGAGAACAAGGAGGCAACAGACTCGGCACTTTAGGAGGGACCCTTCAGGGTCACATGAGTGAGCTTCACTACATTTCTCTTTCTAAGTTATGATATTTAGTCAATCATTGCATTGGGGACAATGCAAAGTTCAAGTGTGGGAGAGGGAGTAGTGAAACACTTGGGAGTTTTCATCTTGGGATTCCTTCGTATTTTTATGTTGCTTAAGTTTGTTCTTTTCTTTAGTTTTGGGAAGTGTGTAGAATATTTGGTGATATGATCTTTAGATGGTGATCACTTTGTTAGGGAATGTTTTGGGATAAACACTTTGGTGGTGTATTTTTTCTTTTTCATTATCTTGTGCTGTATAAACCCCAACTTTCGGGCATTTTGTGCTACAAAATATTTTTTGAAAAATTTGAATAAAATGAATATATATATATATATATAACCAGCTAAGTTGGAAACCGGAAAGGGCAACTTAGGCAAAATTAGGAAGTAAAGGCCGGATAGGTCGAAAGGCCTAGGTGAAAATGAGAGGCTATGCCCGTCTAGGTTGAAAAACCTAGGCAGAAATGAGGGGCCATGTGGAAAAAGGTAATATGGTGATCTCAATAAGTGTGAATTCTAGGATGAAACCCCAAAAGGGCTCCTAGGTAAAATGAAAGAAAATGAGAGAAATTTGAAATGGAATTTCAACATCTTTTGGCCCTCTTTGGCAGTTTCTTCATCAACATCTCCTGGATTGTCTTCAACAATTTCTTTGAATTTGTAAGCCAGTTCAACACTTATCTTTTGTACTTCAATTTTTCTTCACAATATTTTGGGATGGTTAGGTTATTTTAGCAACTTCGGGAAGTGTGAGAGTTGTGAGATTCTCACTTTTTTGGTGGAACTAGGGTAGCTCGGGAATAAGTTGAATGAATTGGATAACTTCTCTTTGCATTATACACTTTTCTTATATCTTTTCTTGTTTTTGTTCACTCGAGAACGAGTGAAGGTTTAAGTGTGGGGGGACTGATGTGCACCAATATGCATGCATTAGGCGATGCATTTAAAACATTTATTGTCATCTTTTGTTTGGTTGATTGCAAATTTTAGTTAGGTTTCCACGAAAAAGGGTTTGGACGCCCATTATTGGTTTTCTTGTCTGAATCTCGCATTTTGTATACTTAATTGAGACTAATGAACACTTTGTATTCACGGGCGCCTAGATCTTCCTCTTTGATCTCATTACTAGGTTGCTCATGAGTGTTTTTTTCATTTTATTTTGTAAAATGCCATCTGCGAGAGTGGTAGTAGATATTTGAAGGTCATTTGCAAGAATGGTAGAAGATATCAAAGGTCATTCACAAGGATGGTAGTACATTGAAGGCCACATACTCTAAATCATGGTAGTAGATAAAATTGGGACAAACAAAGGCAATTTCGTAGTTCAAGAAGGCCAAAGGATAAAGGAAGGATTATTGTTCGAGGTTGCATGGAGTTCTGGGAAAATCCAAGAAGAATCAGCACTTGGGGGTATCACCATTGGATTTGTCTTTTCTTTCTCTACAAAATTGACTGCAGAACTCCTAAATTGGACAAACGGTTCACCTAGAGTGGAGCAAAAAATTTAGGCAAGCGAACCAGCCATAGCAGGCAAGGACCGCACAAGCTTGGCACGAGCCAAAAGCTAGCATGGCCCGTTCAGCTGATCACGTCCCCTGTTAGGGGACCTTTGCACGGCCTATATCATGTCGCGATTTGTCGTTCTAATCGTCACTAGGCGCCTTCACGGGTAGCATGCGATCCGGAGAATTTGACAAGGAACACACAAAAATAAGCCTGAGAACTCAAGATAATTGCAGAAAATGATTGAAAAGTATGTGCATAGTGAAGAAGCAAAAAAACTGTAAGATAGAACGAGAACGAGGTAAAAAAGGATAATGGAATATCCACATAGAGGTTTTGTCAAAAAGGGAAAAAGGAATATCCCTTTAAAAGGAAAATAATCGGGGGCACAAATGACACCATTTCTTGAAACTCCTTTGACGAAGTCACGAAAAGTGATTTGGCAGGCGAACAGGGAGTTGTTTCACGAACCCATACCAAAGATAACACCACCAAACATGCGGTCTAGGGAATACTATTGGGCCTTTCACAAGGACCATGGACATGACATCAATTACTGCACAGACTTGAAAAGGCAAATAGAGGAGAATTCGCAAAATGGTTATTTGAGCCAATACATAAAGAAGGATGGAGGAAACCGGTATGTGAAGTCAACAAAGTGGGAAACTCCATGGCAAAAAACTAGGGAAGAGTGAACACAAAGAGAAAGGATCAAAAAATGACATCAACAGTGGATTATGAAGAGGAACTGGCGAATGATGCCTCATATAAAGTAATCATATCAATCCATGAATCAACTAAAGCTCCTTATAACAATGCCCCAAGGCTAGATACTCTTCACCAGAAGAACCTAAATACTTCGCTGCGACGAGATGATAACGTTTAGCAAAGAGGATGTGGTTCCCAACGCTTCGCCTCATAATGACCCAGTGGTGATTATCGCTAAGATTTGAAAGGCCACAGTTCATAAGGTATTTGTGGATGACGGGAGCGCAGTTAAAATTCTATTCATTGATTGATTTGATCAATTGGGATTCAAGCGAACTGATTTGAAAAAGTCTACTTCCTCTCTCATAGGCTTTACGGATTTGCAGAGACACCTTTGGGAAACATAAAGCTGGTTGTTACCATAGGTGAGAATTACAAAAATTGCACCATCATACACGACTTTATTTTCATAGACGAACAAATCATATTCAACGTTATCATTGGTAGGCCTTGGATGAATACAGTGAAAGCGATATGCCCCCCATAACACTTGGTGATGAAGTTCCCAACTCCAACAAGAACCATAACGATAAGAGGAAATTAGAAAATATCTAGGCATTGCAAGGTTATAGTGATGAGATATGAAAGAAATTTTGAACAAACAAAAATAGTCAGCTCTATCTCGAACAATGGATTATTCAAGCAAGTGGAACCTCAAGTTGATCTTGAAGAGGAAACTAAAGTTGTCATGTTGGACGATGTAAAGACTTCCAAATGTGGTAAGATAGGGAAATATATTCCATCGGAAGTGAAAGAAAAAGTGATGGAAATTCTTCGATATCACAAGGATACATTTGCATGGGCTGTGCAAAACAAGGGGGAGTCAATCCAGAAATTTATTCCCACTCTATAAATATGAAAAAATTTATCAAACTAGTTAAGAAAAAGCAACGAAGCTTTGCTAGTGATAGACAAAAAGCGATCGAGGAGGAGGTTAGAGCTTTTCTTCACGCCAGTATCTTGAAGGAAGTGATTTACCTGAAGCGGTTAGCAAACCCAGTTATGGAAAAAATGGCCAACGCGGGATGGAGGATGTGCATAGACTTCACTGATTTAAACAAAGCATGTCCATAAGATTGATATTTGTTGCCTAAAATTGACTTGATGGTGGAAGAAATATCAAGATATGAAGTCCTAGCATTCTTGGATGCGTACAAAGGACACCACCAAATACTGATGAACCCAGAAGATGCAAAAATGATAGCTTTCATAACGAGCTTTGGAGTGTTTTGCCACGTGAAAATGCCATTAGGCCTAAAGAATCTGGAGCAACATATCAGAGAGAAGTCGACACTGCATTTTGCAATCAAATAGGAGGAAATGTTAAAGCATATGTTAACGACATGGTGATTAAAAGCAAAAGGTATGTCCGTTCGCAAGACATGAAAGGGACTTTGGATACACTAAGAGCGATTGGAGTGCGCGCGAGAAATTTTTTTGGGTGTAAAGTATCCTCCAAAGGAATTGAAGCTAACCTAGAAAAGATACAGGCAATAGTCAACCTCCCTCAACCACGAACAGTCAAACAAGATAAGGTGTTGATAAGATCCCTAGCATCACTTAGGAGGTTCATTTCAAAAATATATATTCCTACTGTTCAAAATCTTTAAAATGTCCAAGAAGTTCAGATGGAATGAGGAAATTTTGGAAGCATATTATTAATCGAAGGAACAGTTCCAAGTGTGGCCAATGCTGAAGTCACCAATGCCAGGAGAGACTCTATATCTATACCTGGAAGTTTTAAGAAAATAAATAAGTTCATTCTTGGTGCATCAAAAGGACAAAGACAAATGCCAGTATACTTCATCAGTAGGATACTACAAAGTGTAGAAAGGGCGTACTAGTCGATTGAAAGATTAACTATCACATTTGTATAATTAGCAAGGAGACTGCCAAGCTTTTTTCAAAGTCTTAGCATAGTTGTGTACATTGACTACCCAATCAAGAATATTTTGAGGAAGCCAAAATCCTCCTGCATAAAGACTAAATGGGCCCTCGAATTGGAGCAGATAAGATCCATTTTTTTCCAGGAACTGCAATAAAAGAGCAACCCATAGAATATTTCATCACAAAAATGAAAAGCAGCAATCCACAAATTGTCGAACTAGTTGTTAAACTATTTAGCAATCAACAAATGTTTTCTAACAAATAATAGAACAGTACACAGACAAACTATTTGTTTCGTGCCCAGGGACCTATCTTGCTCTTCCAATAATCATCTACCAAAGGCTTCCAGACCATCTTCACAAGTCTCTCCATTACTCTCATATCAATCTCTTCAGATGGAATATCACCAATGGCATCTTCAACAGAATCAGCAAGGGCATCCGCACACTGTCATTGACAACAAAAATTGAGTTTGAAGTTGTGTGAAACTAATTTTAAATGGTTACAAAAGATAGAAATGTTTGCGCATACCGCTCTTCTATCATTTCTGCTAGATGACTGAGTAGAAGAATACTGTCTTTGTCCTTCTATTCAAGGGTGCGAAATTAATTCATACCACTCAAAATACTCAAGATTAACTCCTTCTCCGGTAATGTGTACCTCTTCACTCTCGAAGGGTAACAAAGGCTTGAGCGTCTAAAGGTATCGAACATTATTATCCATATATTTCAACTCGTAGGATCTCGCAGTACAATCCCGCACAAGTCATAAGCGGAATAGGTGGTAAAATTGGCACCTTCTGAACAAAGCCGATTTGCCGCATTTTACGATGCGCATCATATGGATCAACAATAGGTCCAAACTGTATCAACCCACAAAATGCAGTTCGAGGAATAACATTTCCAACTCCATGGCCAAAGGGCAAACAATTCACCTACAACAGTTAACGACCCATAAACGACTATGTACAACCTCCTCATTGACATATGAATAAGAAAACTATACCTTATCATATGTCAAGTCATCAAGAACTCTTCGATATTGTTGCAATGAACACTTGCTACG
>JAULKM010103232.1:0-25320 GCA_032355605.1 Rubia tinctorum | reverse complement strand
AACCTGATTTTGGTCACCAAAAGTCATTAGTGACGAATTTCTGACATTTAGTGACTATAATCGATCTGTCACTAAAGGCCATTTTTCTTGTAGTGTTAGTACTAGTCTGTTCTTTCAAGTGTTATTTTTCTTTGTTCTTTCCACTTCTTAAATTAATGTTTGATGATTTGTTACAGAGAGATATAGGTGTAGTTTTGTGAGATTCATATTTTTTTGGGAATATTGGACCCGATCTTGCTATAAATATTGGTTTTAAAGTTCTTTGTTAGTGGTGAAATTAGTAAAATTAATCATTTAGAAAAAAATCTACAATCCAAATTATTGGAATTGTTTGTGAATGCGTATATATTCTTGATCTGAACCTCGATTTCTAAAATAAGTGATGATATAATTCTGAGATTCTTGTTTATGTTCTAACGGTGGGGCACGTCTTTTCAAGCTAAAATTGCCTGCAATTAAACTAAAACGAGAAAAAAACTAGGAAATGAGTAATTTGATCATTTTCAATTTGGTTAACACTAAAATTTGATCAGTCAATGCCGGTCTCGACGTCAGAGTTATGAGTTATTGAGTCAATGCCGACCAAGAGTTATATGGAAAATTGTATGGTATCCTGAGATACCATGAGTATCATAATCCCATGGATATTTTGTGTTTTTTAAATTAGAGAAAAGTGATTCTATAACCCTACCTAATTCACATTAGTGCCAGTATAGACTTTTGATAATTGAAAGTCCAAATATAACCCTATATAGTTAGTGTACGTGCAAATGTACCCATTCCAGCAATTTTTAGCTGGAATTCCATGAAAAGTCATTTTAGCCCCGATGAAAAAAATATTTTTAAAAACTTTTTTAAAATAAAATTACTATTATACCCATCTTTATCTTCTCAATTTTCTTCCGCCTTCATCTCTTCTTCGTCATCTCTCCAATTTCTTTTTTTCTTTTTATGGGTCAAACAAAAAACAATTATTCCTTTCCAACTACCCCCAACAAGAAATATCAACAACCACATATTTCATCATCATCACCAGCAAAATAAACTAGTCGAAGTTCTCAGCAACGGTTGGGGCGACTTTGAGTTTGATTGGAAGCCTTGTCCCAAAATTCCAACTAACTACCAACTTTATGTCACGGGTGTGATCAGACGCTAGAAGTATGTGTTTCCTAATGATAGCACATTTGTTAGTAGCTTTTTTCAGGTTGATTGCTAGGTTTAAGTGGGTTTGCATAACAAGGGGTTTAAATAGTCTTTGTTGGTTTTCTAGTCTAAATCCATCGTTTTGTAGATTATTTAGATCTAATGGATATTATGTCCCTACAAGCATCTAGATCCTATTTTGTGAGCTCCATTGTAGATCGCTCCTAAGCACTTCAGAGTGAATTAGTGAAGGTCATTTGCAAGAATGGTAAAAAATATTTGAAGAAAATTCGCAAGGATGGTAGTAGACCGAAGGCCACACGCTTAGTTGTGGTATTAGATGGGATGCGCTGAATAAAAAGAGTTAAATTTTGGAAGAATTAGAAGACTTTCACGGCATGTGCCAATCAAATGACTCGAGCAACTAAGTCTTGGCGTGGGTCATGTCCCATTTCATGGCCCTTGCACCTCGAAGATCAATACATGGACTCCAGTCCACGTCTCATAGCCAAATGTGCAGTCATCCCATCAGAAGCCAAAGATTTCAACTCCCGTCCACGACCCACATGTATCTGCACGAGCCGCATGATCAAATTGGCCGGAAACCATCCCTGAAAAAAATCCCTTAACTACCGGAATTGAGCTGAGGCGGAACTTTCAGGGGAAGCAAAAACTTCCTTAGCTTCCGAAACTGAGTTGAGGCGGTCGCACCAGTTCAAGCCCCTCAATTTCGCTACTGGCACCACTATTGATTCGGGTTGTTTTGGAGTTGGGTTTGGGTTGGGGTTTTGCATGTGGGCAGGCCAGGGTTGGACTTGGTGGCAGCATGGCGGTTGTGGGTGGTGGGGTGGGGGTGGAGTGGTGGTGGCCGAGTGGAGGAGTGGGAGTGGTGGCCGGATTGGGTGGTGTCGTGGTCGGGGGAGAGGGTGGGGCGGAGGCAACCTGGCGGTGGTAGTGGTGGTGATCAATGTCGGTCAACGTTGAAAAATAGTGTCTTAGAATTATATTGGCACTTTCATAAATTAGTTTGGGTTGTTTTTGTACTAAAAATATCTGAGAGATATATTGGCACTTATTCAAGTAGGTAGGGTTATATTTGTATATATCCCTTTAAATTATAAAGATTTAGATTCTCATACGACTCCGTCCCTAGTTAAATTGCACAAAATCAAAATTTTAGTCAAACTTAGAAAACTTTGACTACAGATTTGAATAAATATATGAATAATAATATTATTGTATGAGATATTGTTAGATTCATCGTATCATGTAGTTTCTAAATTTTAACTTTTTATGTGCCGTAAAAATATGTAGTTACATGCTCCCTCTGTCCGTCTCTTAATTGTTTTTTTGGTAATAATAAATTCTATTAAAACCAAATCGAAACAGTACAAGATTTAGACCATCACTCTTAGTCTATTACAACCAAAATTTCCTATGAAATTAACTAACTAATTTTTCCTCATTAAGAATTTGAATCACAAGAGTGTATCCACCAATCGAGCATATTTCTTCCTTTTCTTCTTCCCTGCTAGTAAAAACGGTGCCTTCTTTAGCTCTCTTATACTGCTAAAATTTGGAAGCAGCAAGCCAATCTTCAATTTTCTACTATAAGCACAATCAACAAATAGATGTTGCAGGTTCTCTGTCAATCCACAGAAACTGTAATCTGCATATGATTTTAACACACACACCAAATTCTTTCAGCTTGGCTTTTATAGGTAGCCTTCTATTCATGAACATCCACAAGAAAAATCTTTGTTTTGGTTGTATGTATCTGCTATATACTACTTTCACAAGACTTCTCTTTTCAACTCATCCTTTTAATAGTTCATAAACTTTTAAGGTGATCAGTTTACCTTCTCTGTTAGCACAATGATTCAGCTCAGAAAAGATGGCATTCTGTTTCTGGTTCATAAGCAGCTTTCATGGCCAACTATGAGTATAAGAGTAGCAACATTCTTCTAATGATTTCCCATTCAGATAGTATTCAGCTACCCACTTCACCCATAACACATTTTTTTTGTTCTTCACATCCCATAGGTGCTTAAACATATTAGCCCTATTCAATATTGTAGAATCACAAATACCCATTCCTCCATGTTTTTTAGTATTGCATATAGAACTCCAGGCTACAACAGAAGGCCCTTTTCCCATACTTCTCTCCCCCATAAATAGCAAGTACAAATTTGGATAATTTTCTTATGCACACTCTCAGGAAGGTTTAAGACATTACACCAGTAGCCAGATAAGCTTAGTAAAACGGAGTTTATAAGCTGAAGTTTACCTGCATTGGATAAGTTTCTTGAGCTCTAAGTGTGAATTCTACTTCTGAATTTTTCTATCAGGCCATCATAGTCAGTTTTGCTCCATTTCACCATGGAAAGCGGAAGACCAAGATACTTCATGGGAAATTCTCCTTTAGACATGTTTAGAGCACCAGCCAAGACCATCATTTCAGGTTCTTCCATTTTGGAGAAAAATACTTTTGATTTGCTGTCATTAGTTACCAACCCCGTAGTATCTTTAAACACACTCAGAACCTCTTTTACACTAGTCATAATTTTCATGTTTGCACCAAAAAATAGCAGTAAGTCATCAACAAATAATAGGGAATGTACCTCTATTTTTTTGCACTTTTAGTCGTAGTCTACTTTCTTCTCCTGTATTTGTTTCATCACGAGTCTGGTGAAATACTCCATGCTGATCACTAATAGCAAAGGTGAGATTGGATCATCCTGCTTAACACCTCTTTTTGCTTCAAAGGAACTTGTACACCTGTCATTATATGAGATGCACAATTCTGATGCCATAGAGCTGCACTGAATCCATTGTATCATTTCTTCCGGAAAGTGAAGTTCTTTCAGCCAGTCAACCATAAACCTCCAGCTTATGCTGTCAAATACCTTGCTAAGGTCAATTTGACCAACACAACTAGGTCTCATTGTTCTTACCCCATATCTGTTTAATAGCTCCTGAGTCAGCAGAATGTTGTGAGCTACATGTCTGTCTTTTATGAATGAACATTGATTGTTGCTGATTAAACCTGGGAGAATTTCACATATTCTATTACGGACGACTTTTGTGACGATTTTCTACACCACAGAGCAACAAGCTATTGGCCTATAGTCAGCAGGTTTTCTTGGTTGATCACTTTTTGGAATTAAAGTGATGACAGCATTTCTAAATAATTTAGGCAATTTCCCGTCCTCAAAAAACAATTGAATGGTTGTAATCAGGTTTTCCCCAATTACACTCCAAGCTTCTTTGGGGAAAAAAATCTTTTATAGCCATCCTTCCCAGGGCTTTTAGACTTGTTTATGCTCTTCAAGGCCTTAAAAATTTCCACTCCTTCAACTTTTCTGATCATTCCTAGTTGTTGCTCCAGGCTGAGAGTATTTCCATATTTCACCACCTATTTGTCTAGTTTCATGACTGGAACATTCACCCCCATATGAGTTTTAAAGTGCTCCACCAGACATATTCTAATATCATCCTGATCAAAGATCATCTGATTTTTCCATTCCAATGCAGCAATTATGTTTCCATATTGCCTCTTTTTTTAGTGAGTTGTATAATAATTTTTTGGGCCTATCACCTTCCAGTATCCATTGAACCTTAGCTTTTTGTTGAATAAAGTTATATTCTGCCTCCTTCAAATGCTCAACCACTTTTCTTGACTTTGACTCCAGCTGTTGTAGCTCTATATCATTAGGTTGTACATTCAGTTTTTCATGACTTCCTCCCATTTTTTTTGCCTTTTCAGCCTGCCCAATTATGTCATCAAACTCTCTTCTGTTTAATTTTCTTAAAGGCACTTCCAGCATTTTCAAAGCTCTAGCAATGTCAAAGAGGTTTTCAACTTTGTTCAGATTCCATATGCTACTTACTAGCCTCAAGAAAACATCAGATCTGCACCACGTGTTAAAAAATCTGAACGGTCTTACTTCCACTTTCTTTTCTAAGCTAAGTAGTACCATCAATGGTAAATGGTCTGAGCAAAGTTCATTTTGGACTAGACAAATAGCATCCTGAAAATCTGTTATCCATTGTCTACTGATCATACACATGTCTATTTTGCTGAATACTCTATCATCACCTGCCCTTCTGTTGCTTCAAGTTACTTAGCCCAAATGGTTCTAATTTCCTCCAGCTCCAGTTCTTCAACTGTGGCCAAGAAATCTTCAGTTTCTTTTTCATCAACTGGATTCCCACCAATCATGCCATCTGGTTAAGTGGTGCATTAAAATCCCCAAGGATTATCCAGGGATGATCCATATTGCCCTTTGACTTCAGGAATTCCCACAAAGGTGTTCTGTTTGAGCCTGTGTTGAATCCATACACAAATGTGCAGTAAAACTTCTTGCTATCTTCAAGTTTATAGCAGCTTAAATCTACCCATTGCTCACTGTAGTTCAAAACTACTATCTTAAACCAATTAGGTCTCCAAATCACCCATATTCTTCCCTGTTTCTCAACTGAACTATTTGTAGTGAGATTATATCCAATCCCCAGCCTAC
Source organism: Rubia tinctorum (assembly GCA_032355605.1). Lineage (NCBI taxonomy): Eukaryota > Viridiplantae > Streptophyta > Magnoliopsida > Gentianales > Rubiaceae > Rubia > Rubia tinctorum. The sequence continues at coordinate 19,657 of JAULKM010103232.1, read as the reverse complement.
TCCATGTTTATTTTTCATTTTCTTGTTTGATTTTTGTTTATAAGAGACAAAGAAACCCAATTTTGTTCTTGAGGATAAACCTTCTAACTTCATTTTACTTTGCTTTCTTATTAAAACCCCTAATACTCTAGTATGCAATACTCATATATCTGGGGATTTTTCTTTAGTCAAAACATATTACCCACCATTTTCAACCACATTTCTTTCCCCTTTCAGATCAATGATTTCAGCCAAAACACTCTGCTCCTCATTTCGCCCATCTTTCCTTTCAGTTTCAGGTCTACAGCTTTTGATTTATCTATTTTAACCTGATAAGTCTTAGCAGCTACAGAATTTTTGTTACCATTCACAGCAACTGGAAGTTTCTTCACAGGTATATAAACCTCTTCGCTCACTTTATTTTTCTTCTCCTCAACTGTCCTGCAATTAGCTGACTGATGACCATACATTTTACATGAAGCACAGATCACTGGTTTCCATTCAACACAACCTTTTGCTGGACTATTACTTTATTCTCGTTAATGTAAAGAATTTTATCAGGCACAGAATCCTTAATCTCCATTTCAATCTGTAGTCTTGCATATGATAATCTTTCTTTCTCTGTTGTTGCTCTTTCTAAACAAATTGGATTACCTATTGAACTAACAATTTTACTTATAGTTCTCGATTTCCAATATTCTAGGGGCAATTCAGGATATTGTATCCAAACCGGGACAGAAATAGTTTCACTCAGGTCTATGTCTTACTCCCATAACTTGATAGACACCAGTTTGCCATCAAAACTAATCATACTATTACTAACAATTTCATCACAGGCCTGTTTAGTAAAAAAAATTAGTATGAATATTCCTCTCTGTAGCTGCCATACTTTTGAATACTTAGAAAGGGGTTCAACTTAAAACAGAAGACCAGGACCAAACGACTTATCAGTTATACCTTATTTGCGGACTCTCCCTAAGTCAAAACGGAAAATATTCCCCAAACCATAGTTTCTAAATTAGAAACACTTCTTGATAAAAAAATTAGAAAAATTTGTCACATTAATCTTGAAAAATTAATAATTATATATGTGAATGTGTCTTGTACTTTAAGATTACTCGTTTGAGTTTTGTCTGTGAAATGGCAAAACCATTTTTGTGCCATGTTCGTGCGTGTATACAGTTGGTTAGTAAATTTTAGTACCCATTGTCACAAAATAATGTCCCATGCATGTCCTGTATTGTGTAAATTAATTGGAATCCTATTATACTGTAACAACTTTAAAAAATTACATATAGGGTAGTATTATACATTGGTTCGATTATTCGCATGAAACGCAGAGGTCAAATAAAGTTCAACAAAAAGGTGCATTCAAAATTTCCATATTTTAATACATTTTGAAATTGTCTATGGGTATAAAATTTCTCCCACATCGTGGGTGAAAAGAAGAATTAACCTGCAATGACGAGAGCGTGAGATGCTCAGCCGCTGCTTTTCTTGGAATGGTTTTGGAAGATGATCTTCATTAGTTTTTTCTCTCTCTTTGTTAGCAGATGTTGGAACACAAACACACTGGTTTTGGAAGAAGATTTTTACTAGTTTTGTTTCTCATCGTTGACAGATGTTGGAACATAAACACACTCTTTTTAAGCAATGAAAGCTGATGTACATGGTGAAAACCTTATGTGGCAAACTTATTCAACCAAATTAAATATTTATACACGTTTTTATGATAAATTTATCTTAAATTAATTTATGTAATGTTGGGTATCCACTGTTCCAAAGTCTTGTAAATTCTGATTTTTCTGCACGTAAATTTTTGAATGCACATGGCTTAACAACTAGTATATTTCTATGTGATTTGTTCAATTGACTAAATATATTTATTTTTTTAAATGGCCATTACAACAATGATCCTCTTGTACAATACAAAGTCATGTGCGAGCGGTCTCGCAACGAGACCAGAGATTAATTTATAAATAACAGAAACTAAATTTTGATGGGGCATTAATTATAGTTTTTGAATTCTACAGGGACTGATTTACAAATGAATTAAATTTGAACCTGCCCTTACTATTTAGAATCTGTTCATCTTCCTCTCATTCTAACATTTTCCTTCTCTCTCAAAAATCATTCGTTTCTCTCTCTAAAACCCTTAGTTTTCTCTCCTACTTTTCCCCTTCATGGTGAACAAGCTCTATTTTTCCGTCGCAAGTCTCTACTTTCATCCAATTTGATTGCATAATATGTATCAGATCATGTTGAATGTTTGAAAGCTGAGATTCTGGTCCAATTTTTAGAGTTTCTTCTCTATTCATTTGCTAATCGAATCACTTTTACATCAGGTAACAATGATGACCTAGCTTTGTGTTTTCGTTCGATAATCACTAATTTTAGTTTTTTTTGTTTAATAAGCATTTTTTCCGGTGAACTCTGAGTTTTCTATCAAATTTTTGAACTTTTTACTCTGTTGCCTTGTGAAAGAATGATTTGTCATAATCAAATGTTGTATTAATGACAAGAATAAATAGAGCACAATAAGGAAACCTAGTATAACTAGAACTCTAATCTAGTCATTATGATAAGACCAAATCTCATCAGAAACCTGATTGATTCTAACACCCCCTTCAAGCGAAGCGTCGGATGCTCAATGACGCAAAGCTTGGTCCTGAAAAATTCTAACAAAGGATGAGAAAGGCAATTGGTGAAGATGTGTGCAATCTGAAGAGAAGTGGAAACAAAAGCCACGCAAAACTTTCTAGAGGAAACTAAATCCCTAACAAAGTGATAGTGTTGATATGCTTAGCCCGCTTGTGAGTAACTGGATTCTGGGTTAAGAAAGTGGCATTGTTGTTATCACATAATAACAGCAGTTAACTAGACAACGAAAGGTGATGATCACGAAGCAAAATGAGTCAACCAAACAACCTCTGAAGTGGCATTGGCTAGAGCTCTGTATTCGGACTCTCTGCTGGAACACAAAACTGTAGGTTGTTTCTTGGCACTCCACGAAATAAGATTCCCACCAAGGAAGACAGAATACCCGTAAGTTGAACGGTAAATCTCAAGACTACGCGTCCAGTCAGCATTTGAATATCTGAAGACCTCGGGGGTACTGGTCGAACAAAATAAGAGCCCAAAATGTAACGTTCCTTGAACATACCGGAGAATCTGAGTGACTGCAGCACAATGATCGTCTGAGGATCCTGGAGAAAATGACTAACAATGTTGACCAAAAAAGATAGATCGGGGCGAGTGATAGTCAAATACTGCAGTGCTCCTACCACCAAATGATATAGGGTGGGTTCCAAAACAGAGGACTTGCCAAACTATGAAGCTGCGATCTAGGTACAAACGGGGTAGAGACGGGCACAATATCCGACATCCCAGCACTTGTAAGTATATCTTGTGCATACTTTGCTTGACCAAAAAGTAAGCCTAAATGTTTAGGTGACAATTCGAGACCAAGAAAGTAATGAAGAGCACTCAATTCCTTTATAGCAAACTCTCTGTGAGTCTTATCAATGAACTGACAAAGAATCGTCAAATCATTCCCAGTGACAATGATGTCGTCAACATAAACAAGTAGATAAAGCAGTGATGAACCCCTCAAAAGAACAAAGAAGGATGTGTCGGCAGAGCTGCACTGAAATCTAAACTGCAACATATAAGTGTTAAACCGCTAAAACCATGCTCAGGGCACCTGCTTGAGACCATAAATTGCCTTTCGCAAGCGACAAACCTACTCAGGATGAACCAGATCCTTATAGCTAATAGGTTGCGCCATGTAGACCGAGACATCAAGAACACCATTAAGAAAGGAATTCTTGACATCCAACTAAAGAAGTGACCAAGAACGCATCGTCGTAACGCCTAGAACTGTCCGAACGGTGGAAACTTTGACCACAGGGCTGAAAGTATGGTTAAAGTCAAAACGTGGAATCTGCGAGAATCCCTGTGCAATAAAATGGGCCTTATGAATATCAACCGTACCATCTGGATGATACTTCAGCCGATAAATCCATTTGGAGCCGACAACGTTGACATTCGATGGGCGTGGACCAAGATCCCAAGTATGATGTTCTCAAAGAGATGAAAACTCAGCATCCATAACAGACATCCATGCAAGATCTTTGAGAGATGTACAATAATCAGTTGGCTCTGAATGGGCCAAGAGAGAAGCAAGTAAACCATTCGCCACAATGTTTGAATAGTTACGACGCTGAATGACACCAGTAGTAGATCTGGTACTCATCCGACCTGTGCGCGCCAGTGGAGGAGAAGCCAGCGGTGATGAAAGCTCAGGGGAGGTCGGTAGACTGGCGGCAACTGTGGATATCGAAGAGGATGGCATTGGACTAGGTGGCAGGTGAACCGGTGGTGTAGGCGGAACTGGTGCAGCTGAATCAGAGTTTGAAGGAAAAATTGTACATAGAGCAGGTGTCGATGGTAGAGAAACCGTCGGAGTAGTAGATACAATGCCATCAGGATGTACTAATAAGTAAGAACCCGTCGCTGAAGAAGAAGCAAAGGGAAAATATATCTAATCAAATCTGGCATGGTGAGTGACATAAACCTTGCTCATAGAAGGGTACACCAAAATCCCTTTTGCTGAGAGCTATAGCTGAGAAAAACACAAGGAATACTTTTCGGAGCAACTTGTGGGTCGTGAAATAACATACAAAGGGATAAAATCGACACCCAAATGGATGAAAGTTTGAGTATTTAGGATGACAACCATAAAGAAAAGTGAAAGGAGAAGCACCTTGTAGAACCGGCATAGGTAACCGGTCAATAGTGTAGACAGCATTAGCAAAAATGACATCCCAATGCAAAAGAGGCATATGTGAGTGAAAGAGGAGGGTGAGGCCCATTTCTGTGACATGTCAGTGTTTGCTCTTAGCTTGACCATTTTGTTCTGGTGTATATGGATACAAAAGCTGGTGGTTAATTCCATTAGCAGCGAAATGGGAATTAGGTGAGTGTTGGTAAACTCCGTGCCACCGTCACTATGAAAAACCTTAATTTTGGATGAAAACTAATTTTCAACCAATGCTTTAAACTGTAAATAAGTATCATAATAATCTGACTTGCGACGAAGTGGAAATAACCAAGTGAAGCGGGAGAAATCATCCATAAACAAGGCAAAATAAGAAAAACCATTCCACGAAAAAACTGGGAAAGGGCCCTACAAATAAAAATTCATCAAGTTAAGTGCGTGTGCAACACCTTTATTATTCTGAACAAAAGCCAACCTTTGACCTTTCTCCATAACAAAAGGGGCGCAGGTCTAAGGTTTAGGCAACAAAGAGGAAAGTGAAAATAAAACATACTTCTGCAAGCTGGAAATCACTGTTTCTGCTATATAGCCAAGCCGAACAGGCCAAAGCTCGTAAGACGCCCGTCCTTTATTCTGCTGCAAAAAGGAAACTAGTACTGACTTGCCACTGTCCAAGACGTAAAGGCCATCCTCACGGTGGCCCTTGCCCACGACTGCCTTGGAAACATTGTTCTGAATGACAAAGTTCCGATCATCAAAAGTAACAAAACATTTAAATCTCTGGTCAGCTTACTAATAGGCAGCAGATTCTTAGTAATCTCAGGAACAACCAGAACATTAGTTAAACAGAAATTATCAAAAATCCAAAAATCACCAATATGAGATATCGAAACAGCTACACCATTACCAACTGAAATAAGAGAATTACCGGAGTAAGGGGTGACACTCTCCAGACCAGAAACAAAAGACGCCATATGAATAATTTCACCAAAATCAATGTACCAGTCTGAAGTGCGAGTTGATAGCTCGATCTGTATGGACCACTGAAATTTTTTAGCCAAGTGATTTGAGTCTGTACGATGAGTATGGGCAAACATCTTTTAACAAGTCACAACAAAATGACCAGACCGACCACATCAAGTACAGTGCGGCCGATTGCTGCCCGGGGAAACAATCAGACCAGATCCGAACGACTGAGGAGACCAGCCTCCCTGCCACCTCAGTGACGGCTAAAACAGCCACCTCTGGTGGCGCCTAAGCCGTACTCGTTGCGGCCCCTTGCTAGCGCTCGTGCCAATGCAGGCTCGATGGAGGGAAAGTTGCCAGCTGAAAATGTGTCTAGCCCCTTCACTGGTGATGATAAATTCTATAAATTCTTCAAAAATGCCTCATGCTTTTTAGCCCAGCTCAGAGATTGGCATAAAATGGCGTAGGAGAAGAATTTATGAAGGGGGCCAAAAAATCCTTAAACTCATAACTAAGTGCAGTTAAAAACCAAATAATTTGATCATCATTGGATACAGGAGAGACCATAAGAGATACTAGTTCAAAAATATCTTTGAACTTGCAATGAGGTTCATGGACAAGACCAATCTTACGTAAACTATGAGCATCAGAACGGAGGTGGAGAATTGTCGAAGTGCTACTATTCTGAAATACTACCGCAATGCTATCCCAAATCTCTTTAGTAGTTGAAAAGTCAAGAATTTAAGCAAGATCTTCAGGAGTGAGGGAGGAGAACAAAAGACTTCACACTCTTTGATATTCATCAACTCATTGATCATACTTTTCTTTGGCTTTGGTGTAGATGGCAGACAAATCAACCTTGGATGCACCGGAGGAAGACGCCGCCACATCGGCGTAGGAGAGGGACGAGTCAGTCAGCGGCAGAGAAGGAAGGACCGGAAATGGATTGGAACCATCAAGAAAACCATACAGCTTCTGAAGCTTGAGGACATAACCAATTTGGCGTTTCAAGAGAAGATAGTTGGAGGAATTGAGTTTAATTTGTATCATATGGAGAAGATTATTGTATGATAATTTTTCACTAGCCATGATGACTGGTGGCACCGGAAAAAATTATCAAAGAAGGAGGGGGAAATAATTTGGCCGAAAAATATAGAAGAGGGAGGCAACCGAAATTGATAGGTTTGTTTAGAGTGTGGATAAGAACACCGCTCTGATACTATGAAATAATAATTTTCCGTAATCAAATGTTGTATTATTGACAAAAATAAATAGAGTACAATAAGGAAAGCTAGTATAACTAGAACTCTAGTCTAGTCATGAAGATAAGATCATATCTAATCAGAAACCTTATTGATTTTAACAACTTGAAAGTTATCGTATTTGATCAGGTAATTGGAATGCTAAAGATGTTTTATATATATATATATTAATAGGTTTTTATTGATCCCGATCATTTTTAAGTGTATTATTATTGATGTTTTTCGTTTTGTAGAAGTCAAAGAAAAGATCAGGTCAAATTTAATCTGTTAATTTAGGCGAAGTTGTGTTGAAAATAGCTAAATCTTACTCCCAGCCTTCAGGTTCTTCGAAGGTCGATGTTAAGGACAAGGAAAAGAAGTCTTCTTCTCAAGGTTTGTTGTTGCTTATATTTGTTTGGCAGGAATATTTGAATGTATTACTATATTTGTTTTTTGTCGTCTAGGGTTTTAAGTGGTGTTTTACTGTCTCAATATGATGTTTCAAGGTTTTCAATTGACTTCCCTTCCTATTTATACTAATGTTGTTATTAATGTTTCTTTTGGAAGTGTGTTATGTATATAGTTCTTATTATTTGTGGTTTATATTGTTATTGTTTTTTTAAATTACAGTGTTTCTGTTGTGATTTTCAGTAGGAATGATGATTTAATTATCTCAGTTGATGTTTTTATTATTTATGGTTTTACTTGATGATTTACAGTTTTGATTTGACGATACAAGTATTCCAATTGACTTTACTGTTCCTGTACTGATGTTGCTTTGCACTGTGTAGTTCTATGTCTGATGATGGTGCCAATTTCACTAGTATGTGTTAACTATTTCTATATGATGTTTTGTGTGTTTGGTGGTTTCACATTTTTTGTATGTGCATTTTTTGTTATTTTTTTCAGAGTGATGTTAGGTTTTCCATTGATTTTTTTTACATTTCTTTAATGATCATCTATTTTGTTTATTTGATTATCCTAAATTCTAGTCCTAAACATGCATTCTGACTAATGTTTCTGATTTTCCTTGAATATTTATAAATTTGTATGTGTGCTGTTGTTATTTACTATATAAATTTTGTTGTCTTTTTTAAATTGTGATAGGATTCTTGGTCTGACAACTCCCACAGTTAGTGCAGGTATTTTTTTACCTGTATAATATTGTTGTCTATTTTTTTATTAATGTTTTGTTTTTCCTTCAGCCACGAGCCCAAGAAATGCGAAAAGGAAAATAATGGCCGAGATGTCAATTCCAGCATCTTCAAGCCCTGATGCTTCTGTCCCTAAAGAAAAAATCCAGAAAAATCCGTGTAAAGCAAGTTGTTAAATAGGTCAAACTTATGAGTGGTAAGGCTAAAGTCGTGGTTGAGCGTGAGAGGGATTTTGAGGGCCAAGGTATTATTCAAATTTTAATTTTGTGTTTTATTATCTGATTGTTTATTAATATGATACTACCTATTTTAATCTTACTTGATGTTTCATGTTTTTTGTAGTCGGTGCCAGTAATGTTCATTCCAATCAAATCGCATCTGTTTCACCTGAGAAGGTTACTGGTAATATTTTTACTTTTGATTTAATTTTCAGTTGATGTTTTATTAATTACTCTCTACCTTTTACCAATATGGTTTGATGTTTCATATAATTCAGGAGAGGGGCAAAGTCAAGTTTCTTCTGAGCCTGAAAATTTTGCTAAATTGGGTTAAAATAGTTTTTCCTTTTAATACTTTTTTCTGATTTTTGATGTTTTATTAATTACTATTTATGTTTTAATAATATGGTTTTATGTTTCATATAATTTAGACAAGGGTGTCAGTCAAGTTTCTACTAAGCTTGGAATAAAATCTAGTAAGAAGGGTAAAACTACTTTTCCATTTTCATACTTATTTTTCTAATTATTGAAATTTCATTAATTACACTTTACCTTTTACTAATATGGTTTGATGCTTCATATAAATTTGGTGAGGGTGTTAGCTAAGATTCTGCTGATCCTGAAACAAAATCTACTAAGAAAGGTAAAAATAGTTTTCCTTTTTCATGCTTCTTTTTCTGATCATTGAAGTTTCATTGATTACACTTTACCTTTTACCACTACGGTTTGATGTTTCATACAATTCAGGTGAGGGTGTCAGTCAAATTTATGTTCAGCTTTCAAAATCTGCAAATAAGGGTAAAAATAGTTTTCCCATTTAATACTTCTTTTCTTATTTTTGATGTTTTATTTTTTTCTTCTTCCTGTTTAGTAATTTCATCTTGATGTTTTATTTTTTTCTTCTTTCTGTTTATTAATTTGATAATGATATTTTAATATATCCATAGGTGTTGCTGCTGAAAATATTTCTTCAGCTACAAAGAAGCTCCATTCAAAGCTTCTTTTCAAATATATGTTGACTAATTCTGGATTCACTGATATTTTATTTGGTAATTTTTTTAACCCTCCTGTTTTAAACTACCAATTCTCTTTATGTTTTTGTGTTAAACCTTCATTTAACTGTGTCTTTATTCTTTTTATTTGCAGAGGAGATCTTCATTTGATGGTCTGATTGATGATGAAAAGGAGACAAGTGATTAGGGGTCTGAAGATGAAGATGGCTCTGAACCTAATCAAAGTTCGGACAGTGAAGATTAGAAAGCAGATGATGCCAAGGAAGGTGGAGAAAGTGACAATGAATCTGACAATGAGGAGGAGGAAGGCGAAGAAAATTTGGATAAAGGTGAAGAAAATTCGGATAAATGTGAAGAATCTGATAAGGAAGAGGATTCAGTGAAAGTTGTTGATGTTTCACAACAAGATGGTGATGTTAATAGTAGTAATTCTGACAGTGAGGAGAATTTTGTTGATGATGATGAGGACAAGCCAGTGAGTGAGGAGAAGAATGATGATTCAGGTGAGGAGAAAGAGGATGATGATTCAGGTGAGGAGAAAGAGGATGATGAAGTTAGGTCAGATGAGAAGGGCGACTGTGATGATTCTGATGAAGAGGTTGATGATGCTGGCAGAGTGTATGATGATTCAGATACAGAAGGTTGCAAAGTTGTTTCTGTAAGTAAGAGGGTTAGAGAGTAGGGTGAAGATGAGGGTAAAGGGAAAAGGAAATTTGTTGGTAAAGGGAAATCAGTTGTAAGTAAGAGGGTTAGGGAGGAGGGTGGATGATAAGATTTCAAAAATATCATTTATTAGATTTTTCATAGTTCGGTATTTTTAGGAGCTTAACACTATACTCTTTTTCCCGTTGAGTTTTTCAATGAGGTAGTGTGTTCATATTTAGAATTAATTAGAAATATTGTAATTTAGGAGTTTTATTTTGATTAGAATTAGATTTGGCAGGTTTAGATAAGGTAGATTCATTCAAGAATTCATCCAATATTTGGATTAATTTACTTGGATGAATATGGTCATCATTTAGATTTAAATTAGGTATTGTCGTTAGATGTGGTTTTAGATTCTTAAAGCTGTCATAATTCTTTTCAGTTTCTATTTGTACTGGCTGAATTATACCTTTTAAATAGGGGAGGCCATTCCTGAAATTTTACAACATTATTATCAATCAAAATTTTAGATTTTAGAATTTATTGCTTACGAGCCTTAGTTTTCATTGCTGCCTAGTCATGTGGGTTAATTAAGTATCATTATCCTTTTTGAACTAATCGTGCAAGCTAGTTAGTGAAAAAAGAACCATTTGAATGTGAGGTAATCCAGTGGGCTAGTTAATGAGCAAAATTTTGAATAGTGAACAAATCCTTCGGGCTTGTTGGCTTTACAATTCTCGAGTTGTTCAAGATCCCGAGTGCTAATTTTGATCTTTTTGTGCAGCTATACTAGAGTTTGAAAAATCTATCCTTTAGTCAAAGATCTAAAATTCCACAATCTAGAGTCTTCGCAAGGAGATTCATATCAGTGGAGGACTTGTGAAGTCCAAAGTTTCGAAGGTTGTCAATGATGCATCAAGGTATATATATTTTTTAATCTTGTTATAGTTTTAAAATATGTTTCATTTTTTATTGTTGCTTTATTATAATTGTTTTATTTTTTGCAGCTCGAAGATAGGCTACTCTACAAAGTGTAGCACTGGTAAAATTGTGAATCTTGTGAAATCATTGACTGATGGGCAGACCAGGTTAGTTATTGAGATTGGGTTTCAAGGACTGCTAAATATGAATTTTAGTATTTTCCCTAAAATGTGATTAAGTTTCTAGTTTCTAATTTCAATCCAATTAGTCGCTTGCAGCGCATAGGTAGTGAAAATTTCTATATTACTAAGGATGATGTTTATGATGCTATGTGTCTGCCTATAAGTGACATGGAAGTTTTAGAAGTTAGTAATTCTGGTAAGGGTTAGAATAGGGATATGGAGTTGAGGCATAAATGGAAGATGGAACTTGGGGCTAATAAAAATGATAATATTTCATGTGATAGGTTGCTGAGTAAAATTTCTTTGTTTACTGAGGGAGGTGATGATTTTAAGAAGTACTTTTTGATATATGTGCTATATAATTTCCTTAGTCCCACGTCTAGATGTACTGTTGATTTCAAGTTGTTGAGCATTGTGGAAAATGTGAATGAGATCAAGAACATGGATTGGTGTAGGTTTGCGCTGAAAACGTTTTGTGATGCTGCTGAGAAATATAACAATGGGCCATTTGTTGTTGTAAATGGTTGTGTTGTTTTCCTTTAATCTGCTATCTTTATTGATTTCCATTTTAAGGAGTCTCGTTGCCTAATGCCCTTTCTTTAGTCCAGCACTTTGATGATAAGAAGGTTAAGGTCATGTGTAAGTCCATTGGTAGTGCTGGTTTTGATGCTTGTTTGATGAACAACAGTGGTTTTCGTTTGACTTCAATGGGAAAATTAAAGTGTGTAGGTTCAGGACCAAGTCATGGCACTGCCCGAAGTACCTCTCACTATGTAGTGTTGGAAATTATGGATGATTTACTCTCTGATGAGAAGATTCTTACTGAAGCTCATTGTGTAAGTTTTTTATTTATATTATGCTTGTTTTCATATGATGTTTCAATTCATTAGTAATAATGTTGTTTTTTTTGTAAGACGGTGTTGAGTGGTTAATGAGGTTTGCCCGTAATATTGAGATCGTTACTCGATCCTATGTGGCTGAGATGATGAAGCTGGGTGAAAAAGCTCCAGCTCCAGCCTAAGATGTGGTTCCTCCTGTTTCGATTTCTGTGTGTATACAGGAATACATTAGCGATAGTCTGTTTGATCATATTGATGAAATCACTAAGAAGTCGGTGAAGAAGTACACATTCGAAGCTCCAACATTGAAGACTGGAGGAGAACCTTCTTTTGACCTTGGGATTGAGAGCTTGGATGACATTGAGGAGTTGCTGGTTCTTCTACAGTTTTACATGAGAAGAAGGGTGCTAAAACTGTTCAAAAGAAGGATGGAAAAGCGGCAAAGTCATCGAAGGGATCGAAGAAGAACTAGTATTATTTTTATGATGTGCTGAACTTGTGTTTGTGGAAGATGTTTTAAGTACTATTAATTGATATTTTAGTATTTTCGATTTGGATGTTTTCTTGATGTTTTGGGTTGTGTTAAGCATTTGATATCGAAGTTTATGTGATTTTCGGAATTGTGGCTGGAATTTGAAAATTGGTTTTTGGATTTTCATCTGATGTTATTTTTTAAAGTAATTCAGTGAGAATTCAATAGCAGGTTTTGATGTTTTAGGGTGTTGATAATAATGCCTATTTTTTATAATCTAACGTCCATTAGTATAATTGTAGAGTTTTTTTCATCAAAGATTATGTATGAAACATTATGTTTTAAAATTAAGACATCATAACTTTAGTAGTTTTTTAGTGTATTAGTAAAAAATGTAACATTTTATAGTTGTAACATCTGATATACTGAATGTAAATTCCCATTAAAATTATCATTAGGTATCTGTAAGTCATCACAACTATTAGTTAAAACATCATATTCTTGTAAATTAAATTTCGATACTGAAGCAAGAAAATTTTAGAAACCTGTAAAATTTAAAATGATTCTCATAATAAATCTTCTGTATTATATTGAGTTGAGCAAGAATTTTTATTCAAAATCCTTACTTCTTAAAAATCCAACATCAAATGAAAGTGTTGAAACATCACATAACAGTATTGAAACATCAAATTTGTTCTGCAAGTTCAGAACTCATGCTTCATTAACTTTAGTGTTCTCTGATTCAGATGATTTGGCCTTTTGGAGCCTTGGACCAAAAGTCCTTCTTCCATGCCTTTTTGCTCTCAAGCTTTCCTTTCAACCTCTTACTTCGTCCCTTTGTTTTTGCTCGTTTTCGATCTAGGACTTCTGGAGCACTTTTTGTTGGTAAATCTTTTGCATTGTTTATGGTTGAATGTTTAGTTTTGTCTTGGTCTTTCCTTGAAAGCAGCTAACACAATGTATTTAAATCCCTGTTCCAACCATCCTCAGTGTTCTACGAGTTTCTCTATCATCATCACATTTCAACCCTAAATTGCGGTATTTTCTGATCATCTCATGGTGCCATATCTTACCTTCATCTCACTATTGTTCTCGTTGTTTTGTGTTAATGCACCTCCAAGTACTCTGTTCCATATATCCTTATTTGTCATCTTTGTCCATATCTTTAGTATATAATTTTTAATTATGGTGGTGATGTTTCCAAGTGAAGCAACCGAAGATAGTGGAAGCACAATAACCCAACTTCTTCAAATTATTTGCATGAATACTTAATCTCCAATTTACCATCCCCGAGTCTGTAATAAACCTTGTCTACCTTTGTTTCACTGTTTTCTAGGATGAATTCATAAACATCTTCATAGCCAATGTTGAATGTTTTCTCCACTTTACTCGTCATCGCCAGTTTCTACTATGTTTCAAAGTCCTTGAAAATTTTAAGAGTGTATATCTCCCCATCATGATTTAGCAATCCGAGCTCTTATACTGCTGCTCTTGGTTTTCCTATTGATCCGTTGTACAACCTTCTTGCCTCTGTGCTTCTCCAACATTTGACAGTTTTTCCAAAGATTTCAAAAATCTGTGTCAAGTTGGTTGTGTTTGAAGCAATGAAGTTGATTGCTTTGTTGGTACTTTTACTACGCTGTGATAACAAAGTTCCAGCTGAGAGAAATCCTTTCTTAGTGTAGTACACTATTTATGCCGGAGTTGGTACAAGCGCTTGGACCATTCTTTGTCCTGCAGCTGGTAGGTTTCTATCATGGAATTCCAGCATCTTTCTAATTCTTCCTCATTTGCACAACATTTAAAATAGTGGTCGAATGTTATTCCAAATTCTTCATCACTCTTTCTTTACAGTTGTGACTAATTGCGTTCTGTTTCAAGTGCCACAAACAGAGTCTGTGTTTTGTGTCTTTGAATACCTATGAAACTACAACAACAATCTCAGCACATGCATCATCAACAAGTTTATTAAAAAGGTCACATACTATAAATGGGACATCAATCCTAAATGTTGGTGGTGCATATGATTTAGAACATAAACTTATTGACATCACCAGTCACATAATGAATCCAAGAGAAATTGTACATATGCCCATAATGGTTTCTCAAGTGTCCTAAATTAGGTTGTGCTGATGATTTAGAACATAAACTTATTGACATCACCTGTCACATAATGATAAGAATATATATATATATATATATAACGTCAACTGAATAACATAATAGGTCAGAGGTTTTCAATGAGATTTGAACTTAACAATATAAGAGCTCGTCTCTTGAAAGAAGGTCTTTCCATAAGTCATGGAAAGACCAAGATTTAAAATGTAAATTAGAAGAAATTAAGATAAAATTTTTGGGTTTTATGAATCGGGTTATAAAATTAATAACTACTACACGTTGCATAATAAAACTTTAATATTGCAACAAAGACCTTTTACCTTTTATTATTATAATTAAACCCCGTCTTTCCATAAACCTATGGAAGACCGTTTTTTCCAAGATTTTGTCATTATTATTTACTTTGAAAATAGCATAATTAAATATTTGTTTCTCTATGGTTTTGAACTTGAAATATAAACTTTTAAAGTAAGATGGGAAAATTTTTAAAACCAAAGATTGAAATATGAAATAAAATTTTTAAGTAAATAAAATTATTTGAAAAAATTGTTTGGATGAAAATGTAAAATAAAAAAATTAGAACATCAAATATTATAATAATCTATAACGAAACATAATGTTATAAGAATAAAGTTCATATTAAAAATAATAATCTGAAAATAACATTCTAAAAAATATTTTTAGAGTAAAAATTGATGTTAGTCTCATTTAATTATTATTTATTTAGTAAATAACATAAATAAATAATTTTTTGCATAGAATGTAGTGAATGTTTTGTTAGAAATTTGTTTATAGCGTTTCATTACACATAACTGAATATGTAATTTATTGTTTACAACATATTACAATCTTTATCTACATGTGTTATATATTTTTCCTATAATAAAGTAATTGTTTGGCTAATAATTGTACTTCATATATTGCAGATAAGTGTCAACCGCAGACCAGTTGATAAAGGTCGTAGTATACGTGAGAGGGGATCAGTGTGTCTGCCAGACAGGCGAGAAGTAGTGTATATGTCCAGGAGAAATTGTCGGAAACTGTTTCAGATCACGAGGTACCTGTTGATCCACCTTCTCCCAAGCCCCGTGACAATTTTGATCAGATGGCAACCTGAGATGGTCCGGATCTCAACATTCTCACCGATGATGAAGTGTATTCATTTCGTGAGGAAGGAAACTGGCATTCAATGTTTCAGCCTGGGGATGATGTACTCGTATCTAACCCACATGATGGTTGTGGTGTGGAGCCACGACAGGACGTCGAGGGCGGGCAGGGGACATCTAATGTTCCCCCCACTGGGCCAGCTGGGACGACTATGCAAGTGCAGGTAATTATTCCAGGACCTCTTTCTGGTGGAGGTAGACATATGAACAGGAATAGAGCTGGTCGATTTGCCCAGCTTTCAGGTGGATCATGCAATGTTATTGAGGTTGGCACTAGTAGGGGTGTTCGGAATAAGAGGAAGCATGTTGCAGATGAATCATGGCTTGTACGGGGGCCGATGAGCGGTGGCCCACTAGATGACCTCGTCATACCTAGTTTTACTGGTCATGTGGCAGTTAATGTTTGGAATGGTATAGAGCGGAGTTTGCTGAAATGTCACAGTCGTGCAACTCTTTGCAAGCAGCTGGTCTCTATACTCCCAGATTGCGGCGATGTTGTCCAGGCTAGGATACATGCGACCGAGTTGTCGCACCTTCCCGCGATTATGTTCAAGTACCTTGACATGGCGTTGATATCTGCTTTTGTCGAGAGGTGGCAGCTGGATACGAACTCATTCCACATGTCTTTCGGGGAGATGACAATCCTTCTCCACGATGTTGAGATGATTCTTGGAATTCCTATTAAGGGTGTCTGTGTTGCTAGTATGATGTCGGTGGAGGCCATTCAGGAAAGGAGTGCTGAGTTGCTCGGGAAAGACCTGGAGTCCTTTCTTCGGGAAGACTGGAACGGGGGTAATATTGATTGCCAATCATTGATGGAGAGGTGTGTAGCGACAGGGCCAGAGTGATAACTTCCAATTCGTGTGCTACATGCTTACCTTTTTTTCTTCCACTCTGTTTGTTGATAAGACTGGAACTAAGGTTAGGACCACCCCGCTTCTCGTAGTTAAGTCGAAATTGTCCTGGGGTTCGGTGACACTAGCCTATATGTATTTACAGCGGCGTGATTCGTTACCTTGAAGGAATGGAGGAGTACATGCTTGACCGGTTAGTGCGCCGACTAGGTTTCGTGCAGGGGATACCGTATAACATTAGGATTCAGCCTGAATCTTGTGCCAGGCCCACTAATCCCTTAGGTTATGTAGTGAACTTCTCAGGGCTGCTGCAGCTTAGTTTACGGGACATACGGATCACATGACACCGTGGTAAGCCAGGGGAGTTCCCTGTTGCCACCATTCCATCTGGATGTACCTTGGATTACGAGGATTAGTTCACGACTCATTTCCACCCCTTGATAACGAACCCCGAACAGACAGGTACTAGAAGTGGAGCAATATTGACAAATCTCGACTTAATGGTAAGTTTTCTCTAAATTCTTGCGTTAATGTTATTAAATCTAAGTTATTGAATATGATAATATGTGTTTCATGTTTATCAGTTGTTGGATGATATGATGAGCGACTTGGATCCGTTTGACTCTACGAACATTCGTGAAATAGATGTTCCACATATCCAGGATCTTTTTTCTACATGGATCCCTCGGCGCGACGAGTACCGTAAATGCCCTCATGGTGAACCCATTCCCTAGGAGATTGTCTATTTTATGTACTTCCCAGTATTTGATTATTTTCTTAATTTATATACTCCACACTGAGATTGTCTATTATATAGTCCGTACTGTTTGCTTATTGCGGTTAATTTACGTACTGCGGAATCTTTTATTACGTTGAAACCCCTATATCATACGGTGCGATTAATTACATTCATAGCATGTGAATATGTTTTGCAAAAATATGTGCACCAAACACTTCTTGAAAGAGTTACAGTCGAATGTAACTAGTGGGGTTTGACATAAAAATACATAACGTGCTTCCATTAATTACAGTTGCTGGTATGCTTTATCCACGCTGCTATCCTCCTACGATAGGGTAACTTCCACCCAAAAATATCCGAGTTTCTGCAAACCGTCCACTGGTAAGACACCGAGGGGTATAGGGCAGTTTGCCTTGATAAGTATCCGTACGAAATGGTTCGCACTTCGTACGAATACGAGGTGTAGCTCCCTACTTGTTCCCTCCTCAATTCCACCCGCTCTCAATGGCAAAATTGTATAACAAAAGTTTGTAGACCCAGTCCCGGTGATGTAGTATAGAACTACAACCGTGTTGTAGTAGGTGGCTTCGGGGAATATATCCGCAATCACCATGAACCAATGGTCCTACCCACATGGACCTTTGGAGTGTCTTATACGGGTCCTGGCCAATTCAACGTCGTACTGCGAACCGTATATGGTAACATAATCTGGCCAATGAGTCGATATCTCGTTATATACGGCCCGACGCACTCCGACCAGTCACCCACACCATCTACCTGAAAGGCATCAACAAAACATCTGAACCCACAATTTCCATCACTCCCCACATCGTTCCAGGCCTCGATGTAACGCCTGATAATGTGGGGGACACACTGAAGATAGGGAATGTTGCTGCGGGAGAAACATTCTCATGAGGACCTAATCAATCTCAGCTCACTATCTATACCTACCACCTCAGGGAATGGTCTATCGAACAGAAAACTTCTAAGTGCGCGGAGAATCCACTCATAAGTATCTGTCGTTTCTTTAACGACAATGGAAAATGTGATCAAGAAATTCATGTTACACGGAGACATTCCGACCATCTCAATGAAAGGCATGTCGTATCGATTCGTCTTGTAAGTGGGATCGATGGCCACGATCCACAGATAAGTCTGGAATGCCACAACGGATTCAGGATGCGCCAGGAATAAATGGGTCAGAGTACCATCAGGAGCTGCAATGTGGTTAGTAATGTACCCGTTGGAGGTGACCAGGTACAAACAATTCTCAATTGTATTGCGCCTGACTCACCTTTCTCTTCCATAAGCCAATCTCTTGTTATATACTTGCCTAGTGGTTTGATTTAGGCTCGGAAATGCACAACTGAGGCTCACATTGATATGCCTAGGAGCTATCTCGGCATTCATCAAATCTCTTATCATTTGTTTCGCATCAGCATGGAGCCTACTACTCTGTTTATTGCCCTCGGAGTATACTAAAAAATGGTGGTTGTGTGTACCTCGACGAGGATCCTTGCATGGTTGAATGATCCAACTCTCCTCTCATTTACTTTCACGCATAACAATCATGAAAGGACAACAACTTCTTGTCGACGTGTTAGTTCTTCGGACGACATCCGAATCGCTCATATCGACGACTTTATCATTCTGACCCCGATTGAAAGTACAATATATCCTTAGGGGCTCATTCCCATTTATTTTGTACGACAACATGACAAGTTCAAATCCAACAAGGAATGATGTCTGTTGCAGGTACGAATAAGCTTCTATATGACTCGGGAAAACATTGGCTGTCTCAAATGTTGAGTACCCATTCTCAACTAGAACCGCTCCATATGAGTTAACGCTATCCTTAGATAACATCATGTATCAAATAATTATTTTCACAAAAATATAATGACAAACATAATAAAGGCCCGCATCATCCTAACAACTAATAAATAATAAAACTCACTATTCTGTAAAACTACATGAACGCCGCCTTCACATATTTAAATAAACGTAATTATCACTACTAGTAATGAAATCTATGACCAAATTATTGTACAACCACTTTTATAATCAATAGTGTATACATCATTATAATAAAAAATAAAAAATTCCTACACATTTTTTATGACTCATATAAAAGAATACTTTTTTTATTTGTACCAAGGTTTTCTAAAAATTAGTATAACCACACTAAACTTTGTTATATCAAGCTTAGTAGAACCATATGTTCTATGTTATATTAGCCTACCAAAAGTTCGACAGTATTTTTTATAACTACCGTAAACTATGATAGTAGAATCTTTCTATTAGTCAAGAATATATAAATAAAGTGTGAACTAAAATATTGTAAAATTAACATAATATCTACTACGGAAG